>CAEGAE010005130.1:0-18462 GCA_903067095.1 Girardinus metallicus | reverse complement strand
GACAACGATCCCAAGCACATCGCCAGGGCAACAAAGGCGTGGCTTCGTAAGAAGCATTTCAAGGTCCTGGAGTGGCCTAGCCAGACTCCAGATCTCAACCCTATGGAAAACCTTTGGAGGGAGTTGAAAGTCCGTGTTGCTGCCGCCAGCCCCAGAACATCACTACTTTAGAGGAGATCTGCTGGGAGGAATGGGCCAACATTATAGCAACAGTGTGTGCCGACCTTGTGAAGACTTACAGAAACCGCTTGACCTCTGACATTGCCAACAAAGGATATATTACAAAGTATTGAGATGAACTTTTGTTATTGACCAAATACATATTTTCCACTCTGATTTTCAAATAAATTCTTTAAAAATCAGACAATATGATTTTCTGAATCCTTTTTCTCATTTTGTCTCTCATAGTTGAGGTCTACCTATGATGTCAATTACAGGCCTCTCTCATCTTTTTAAGTGGGAGAACTTGCACAATTGGTGACTGACTAAATACTTTTTTTTTCCCATTGTACATGTACAACCTGCAGTAAAATGTGACCCTAAGTCACTCCTAGACTGTGTAATGGTTTACAAGAAAATAATCAGCGTACCAAGTGTTGAATAACTGTTTATTCAAGAAAATTCTGTTCCATTCAATCAACTAATGTCAATTTAAATTGACCTATTGTCAATGTTGCCATGTGGCTGCCATCTGGTAGAGTTGTAAGAGAAATAATCATGGCGGAGGCAGCCCAGAACAGGGAAGTGAAACAGTCTGGACAGAGTCCAGAATGGGATGTAAAATTTACTTCATGTGCTTCTGCTTTGAGATAGAAACACTCGACAAGCTCCTTAATGTTACTAACGTGGCACAAGGGCAAGAATGTGTTAAAAGAAAAGGAACGATTTTCTATCATAAAAGAAAAATATACCACGGTTAATGGTGAGGACTTTTCATGCGTTAAGTCACTTCATTGACCAAATTTTTAACATCTGTTAATGGGCTCATTTTGTTTTCTCTTTACTTTTTTTTTTAAATTTAGCAACCTAACAGGTTCCCGTTGTGTCGTTTTGTTATGCTTTCTAAGTGTGTATAAATTTAACAATGTGAAGAAAACCACTTTTGTGTTTATTCAGTCAGTATTTAATACAGCTGACACAATAAATTGTTAAATATAATGATGTAATTCTTTGTTTGAATTCAGCATAATATTATAACATATTTGGCCCTTCATGTTATGGAAAGACACTCTTGATACAAAAAAGACTCAGAACATTTTTAAGAAAATGGACATTTATCAATTAATAGTTGATTGATAAGATGTGGGGGCCTTTCTGGAAGCCTGAAACCAAATGGGCCTTGACGTTAACCCTGAGTAACACCAAAATGTATTATTGTGCTCAGAGGAGGATTTGTCCATGCAACATGGGATCTAACAGACGATTGTGACACAAACCAGTAAGTAACTTGCGCCAATAGGTATTCAAACATGGTTAACTTGCTTCCCATAAAAGAAAACTTCAGTGAATGAATAACGGTATACATTTAACTTTCCCTTTAGACAAGGTCTTATTAGTTCTATTATTTAGAACTTATTAGTTCTTTATTCTCATTTTATTTACATAATGTCCAGAGGGTTTCATGAAATTATTCCCACCAAGTTTCAGAGATTCCAGTTACATCACACAGTCCCTTCACCCAACAAAGTTTGATTTACCTCCAATATTTGACCTGTTGGCAGCGGAGAGGCGAGAGTTCAGACCTTTCTGAACTGACCCTCCAGTACGGCGATGGAGAGGCCTAAAACACACCCAAAGATCTCACCTCGTTTTACCCCACCACTAGCCTTTGACTACACCAAAAAGGAAACAAACTGTTCTCCGTTCCCCGTGTCTTTAACCTGTTAACTTAAACTCAAGGTGTCTTTGATCGGTAGGATCGGACCTCAGAGGAGAACGCCATTAAAAGTGACATTCTCAATGCTAAAAGAACCTTGGCGCTAGGGCGGATTTTCCACACAGTGTGAAGTTGTAAGCTCATGAAAGACATACACCAGCGATTCAAACATGCAGTCAAGCCCACTTTCATATTACAGACCTGCCCTCCCTTGTTTGCGCCTTCCCCTCTCCCCTTTTTTCCCTCTTTAGTACATGCTGCTGCCTTTTTCTTTCCCCCTTTTGGTTGAATATGCGCACTGCTGGATGACTTTCAAAGCTACTTGTTCTACTTTCTTACATTTATGCTAATTGGAATGCAAATATTAAGGTTCCATTTTAAGCCGGCGGCTTCACAAGAGGCTGTGGGGATGAATGACAGGCACTGTGACAGCCACGGTTCACCGCACGAAACCGTCCAAACTGGGGAGGAACTCCGGCGATGGGGAGTTGACATTGATAGCATACGACAACCAATATGTTACTTCTCATCTAGGCTGAATAACATTTCACACTGTGTCATATTTTCTTCAATTTCACACAGAAAACTCGAACTTTAAAAAGAAACCTTGTTGGATCCTCAACATTGAGCTCTTCTTTCACTGGGGGCAATGTTCAGTGTGAGCAAACCAGCCTAATCTCTCAAGTTGCTGAGAAGCACAAAGCAGGGGTTGCACTGAACTCAATAGGCCTCAGTGTCTGTATTGATCAAATGACTTACCTCGCCTAGACCTCTTAACATGCACTTACCGAGCAGATGAGACCGCTTCTTCATAGCCACAATGTGTGTAATGAATACCGAGAAATATTCTGTTTGATTCCCAACAGAGGTGAGGCCACTGTGCAGAATAAGCTGACATTCGCACTGCGCCGGCGGCCGGCGGAGGCGAATTGTGTTGTACCCGTCATGACACAACTTGCTTTTTTTGGCAGTGGAGAGGAAAGTACGGATTTTTTGGTTTTGCTGCAGAACATGAGGAAAGGGCTTTGTCTCCGGCTAGCAGCAGAGTTTAACGGACATGTGTCAAAGTCAAGGCCCGGGGGCCAAATTTGGCCCGCCGTAGCTCCTTATGTGGCCTTCTAGATTCTAGACTATTAAAGCAGCACATGTGCTTTAATGTTATCAGTCAATTCGATGCAGTTTTTATCTGGTTACTGCTAAATTATATCAATCATTTCCTCCAGTTTCTTGAGAATTATTATGGAAATTCACACAAAGTCAACAAATCCAACGCAATTTTTTGCACTGATACACAGTTTATTGCAGATTTTCTCAAAAATTGTCAAACACTTTTTTACTTGTACTAAAGAGCTGCCGCAGCTTTCATTGGTAACAGATTGTAGTCCATGATCTATACAGCGAGTCAAAAAAAATTGCTTTTACAGTCATAAATACATGCAAATATCTCCAAATTAGTATCACAAACACTTTGAATTTTATTGCAAAAAAATCACAAAAACAATCACAAAGGGGTCCTGTGGTGTTGCACAACCCACATATGCAGGCCTTCGTCCTCGATGCAGCCGTCCAGGTTCGGTTCCTGGCCTGGTGACCTTTGCTGCATGTCTTCCCCTCCTCTCATTACCCACTATCAAATAAAGGCCATTAGAGCCAATAAATCAATCACAAAACCCTGGAGGGAGTGAAAATATGTTCAATAGTATTATTTAATTTTAAAAATTCATTGCCATTTTTACAGTTTGTGAACTGGTATTATCAATACATTCTGGCACACTTTAAGAGAATTTATGATCCTGATTTGGCCCAAAACGAAAATGAGTTTGACACCCCTGGTTTAATGCGACAAACATGGTAAAAATTACAGTGATAAGATATGAAAAAAAACAAAAAAACAATTATGTGTATGTTGTGGGGTCCAAACCTGAGTTCTTGACCAGATGAAAAAAAATCTCTTTTATTACATTTGCTAACAATTTTTCTTGGGATTTTCTGCCTACGGTTGCTTGCTAGTGACCATCTTTCGCATGCTAAAATTAACATCTTCATAACTCCCTTAAAGGTAAAAATGATCATGCCAGATATTAGCTTTGTCATAATCCATGCTTATGGGCAATTCTTGTAAACAACAACAATGTTTTAAGGTTGATATCTAACTGAAGAACGTGTTGACATTATGTTCGGCCATCTTGGATTTATCTGCCCTGTTTTCTTTTTCAGGGTCGCCAAACAAGTGTCACAAAACAACCAACAGAGGGAGGCAAAGGGCAGTTTACAAAAACTGTTAACTCCAACAATTTACTTCCAGGATATTATTCAAATGTTTCTAAGAAAAATTGCAACTCATTATTAACATTGAAATGATGTTATTATTATTACATTTTGTGTAATTGTAGAATAATATTGCTTTGCCAATCCACTCAATAACTCTGTTTTTCTTTTTTTACAGCAGTTTAAATTCATTCTGTGTGTAGAGATCGTACAGAAAGCTCGCTGTACATAATCCAAATTTGACTGTTTTTAATTTTATTTATTTTCTCTGTGCCCACACCTCTTCTACAGCTCCATTTATTGCCAGCAACTTGATTGGCCTTTCACCCATTTTCATTAAAATATAACAATAATTGGCAGAAAGAAGCTCCGAGAGTCTTCAGACCAACAGGGCCTTATTTGTTTGAATTTTTTCTCCCTATTCTTTTGATAATTTTTAGTCACTTCTCCACCGACCTTGTATTTTCTGAAATAATCCTCCATTACTTTGACCTTTATAATTTTTCTCTCTGCAAAGTCAGGGCTTTACCTTGCATTTTGTGCATGCAGCAATGCACTGCGCTCAAGAAGCAGAGAAAGATTTTTCGGAGTGATCTTCAAGCCTTGTAATCATTTCCACTACAGATTTGCCCTTTTTATGCTACACCGTCTGAAGAGGCAAAACTCCACAGCCATTCAAGCTTGTCCTGAGGGAGCAGAGATTCCTTCAGGTTCTTTGAACACTTTAATGACGTCAAGCTCGAAGAAATCCTCAACTTCTAAAAATCCTAAATTCCTTACGATTACAGTAAATCTTGAGGCCGTTGTGTTAAAATGGTATTGGAATCCGCCGTGCGTTTGATTACCAAAAATACACATAGTTTGACCAAAAGTATAGGCTTCAATGACTAGAGACATGTAATTTTTCAAAATAAAATGTTTTTAAGAAAATTTAGAAACATTCAGGTAAAAAAAAAGCAATCTTATATTTTTCTCTTTTTTTTTGAATATTGGTTGCTTTGTTTTGTTTAGTTGACACAAACTTGCCTCTTGGCTGGTGAAACAAATATAAATATGATAGAAATGTTGACATTAGTTTTCGGGAGCTGAAAATGTTACGCCACCTCGGCTGACAATTGTGTCGGCAAATATTATTGCTCTCAGTTTTGCTCGACTCAGACGCCTGGTCTTCTTAAGTGTTGTCGAAATTGAGAGCAAATATTAAGATGAATAAAAACAGTACATAATGAGCAGAAGGATGTTTATTTTCCATTTAAACATTTTTTTTTTAGCTCCATTCAGAAACTGCCAAATAATCTCAATCCATTACAGCACTCAAAATGCTATTTGTAGCAGAAAAACACCTAAACATTACTGCACATACATTATCTCAGTGTGAAACATGATGGTGGCAGCATCATTGTTGGTCAGAACTGATGGGAAGGTGAGTGGAGATGAAAACTGAGCTGTTGTAGAATAAAACGCAGCAGTTTGGTTTGTTTTTGGGGTTTTTTGCTGCTGCCATTTTATTACTCTGAGCTCATTTCGCGTTACAATAAAAAGATTGCACACATCGATTTGCTGAAATAGTTTAGAGGGAATGAGTTTTATATCAGCTGTGAGCAAAGATGCAAGACTCTTCTTAAGATGGTCGATTCATCACACAAGATTTGATCAATTAACTTTCACATAAACTGGAACACAAAGTATTTTTCTTTCCGGTTTACTTTGCTACTTAACTGGACACTCGAATACCTAATCTGTCCAATTTCTTTTAATGGTAGTTTATGCTCAAAATTGCGTTTCAAGGTTAACATTTATTGTCTATCACGGTTAAAATATGCCGGACCTACGTTAAGATGTAGTTATGCTGATGGCGCATTTTCAGAACGCTTCTTCAAACAGATTTATTCATGCACCACATTTCCATTCATTAAAAGAACATGGATTTTTCCCCTTCTACCATAAAGACACACAAATGCATTTCTCATATTGAAACGCTACGTTATAACCAAAATGATTATGTACATTGAATTGCATGTACATTACTTTGAATTGTTCCTTTTGTTTTTCAGGCCTGTGAGCAATAGTTTTCTGTACACCAACACTGCAGTATTTGGTACATTTTTGGCTGGTGCCGTTCACTTTCAGCCTTTGAATGTACACTATTTTACTGCTGAACTTTGCATAATTAGATAGTCGCCTCACCTGACTGTGAAATCACCCAACATTCTTTACTTTGTTAGTTTTTCTCGCACATTTGTGTTTTCTTTTGTGCCAGCTTTTAGGTTCACATGACAACAAATTGCTCCTTCTGCACTTATTCTGTGCTTCCATTTCTCTCTCTCAGCACGGCACTCCATCAGCCTCAAAGGCGTCATAAGTGCGTGTGTGTGTGTGTGTTTCTTTTTTTTTCATTTCTCTGATGATGAGGGTAGAAAAGTGATTCTTTGCCTAATGATCTGGCATGCCGTGCCAATTTTTTAAATTTTTTTGTAGCAGCCCGTAGGGCGGTGGATAGGTGGAATGTCTGATTGTTCAAATGTAGGAGTTGGTAAATCTGCAAGAGAACTGGCTAAGTTCAAAAGAGTTCATGTAGTGTGAGGGCAGGAAGCACAAAAAGAGACGTGAAAAGATGGAAAGAACCTCAATGGCACCGTCATTGTTGGCAAGCACTCCTACTAGACGTCAGAGTAGGGGATATGCTTCTTACTTGATATGATCGACATAAGAAATGATTTGAACTTCCTCCTTCTTCTCTAACGTGTATCAGGAACCGGTTGAACCTCATCACTCAACCCACATGAAGACCAGTGGCGAGTTTCTAGTTAGATTTGGTAGCTAGAAGTCAGTCAGCCGAGTTTTGTCTGTTTGGTTTTCAGGTCATGACCAGCTCGGTCACTACATCAGTTTTGATTGAAGAACCTGTTGGAAAAAAAATTGTGTACAAATCTACACACCATATTCAACCGTTTCTGCTTCACAGAGAATCTGGATTTTTGCTGAGATTATATCACACACAGGTGAAGTTTATTGACTAATTGGGGAACTTGCTCTGAGGTCTAATCAAACGAATGAGACTTGAATGTAGACGCACAGTACTGACAGACTTTTTATTTCCTTTCCTGGTCGTCCGCTACTTCCTGTGTGTATTGATCAATCACTTTTAACCCAACTAACGACAATATTTGCGTTTCTATTGACTGCATAATTGTGCGACGTGACATTTTGAAAATAAAGACGCTTAATGAAAAAAAGTTGTTTTCAGATAAAAAGTTTGGGTGCTATGACAAGGTGTTTTTATCTTTTCTGGGGTTTTTTCTTTTGGCTGTATCAAAATTGTTTTGATTTTTTCCAAAACTGAAAACGTTTTTTTGCATCACACGAGTGACATGACCAACAAACCGGACTTTGCCACTGGCTCAAACCACAAAGAAGACAGGTTTAAACAAGTTTGTTATCACATGAACAAACTTGATCATTTTAATGTGAATAGTGATTTTCATTCAGTGTTGACACCGCGGTCGGAAAATTGTTTTTTTGACAGTTTTGCGCACATTTGTAATGGAAATGCAATAACAAATGGAAACAGTTTAAGGGATAGTGATGCTTTTCCAAGCTCTTGATTGGTGAGTGTCCTGTAGATCTTTAAGAAATTGTTAACTTTTTTTATAAATCGCTCATTGTGCATTACAACAAAACTCATCCCCGTTCTGGGTGCTGGGAAATTGGTCAGTGTGTCGAAGCAGCCGTGCCCCCGCCAGCTTTGTGTCACACTTATCCAACGCCATCATTTCATTATGCTTTAATTAATGCAACAAAGTGTTCCGTACCATATGGATAACATCACTCTGTGGAAAAGGAATTGTACTGGCCTAGAAATTAACTTCAGTAATAGGAATTGGACAAGTTGTGTGGCTGGCTCTTCCGATATGACAAAAGCTTTTTAAAGGACAAAGTCTCAAAAGGTTACAGCAGCTTTAACTTAAAGTCAAAACATTATGCAAGCAGCCTGCTAGTTTTGCTTGAACTTTTGTTCTTGTTCTATATGTTCACGTTCTGCCATTTTCAGCCTTACCGTTATACTTTTTACTGTTTTTTTTTTCCTAGATGTGTCATGATTTGTGGTAGGAGGTGGTGAGGAAGACGCCGGGCAGTCCAGAAAGTCATTGTAATGTGAGTTTTAATGATATATTTCCAGAAACAGGGAACACAGGAACGACGGCATAAGACGTGCGACAATAGACGAGGACCCAACAAGAGACAAAGACAACAGGTGGGCTTAAATACACAGGGAGGGTAATCACAGAATGAGACACACCTGGGAGGCAATCACAGGGAGAGACAGGACATCACGGAGACACATAGGGACAGAATCTAACTAAACACACAGAGAAACGCAAATAAAACACAAACAAAAACCCAAATCCTCACAAGATCATCTTTGCTTTGCACTCTGCCTTGTGTCAGAACATGATCTGCCTCTTTCTGTTTCCTGTTTCCTCTTTTTTTCTGTAGTGCTTCTGGACACCAGTGGGGTTGAACATTATGCTTTCAATCGTGTTTATTTTGTTCAAACTGCCTCAGCCATCTTTGCATCGAGCTTCTTCTCCATATTTCACTCTGATAGACTGCGACACACTCAGCCTGGCATATGATTAAAGCAGACTGTCTAAGTAAGAAAAATGCATGGATATAGAGTAATATATTGGGGCGTTCTTCTGATTGTCAGTATGGGAAAATTGAGATAAAAATTGGCATAAAATTCTTGCCGTGTGAACAGAGCATAAGATGTACAAGAGCTACTATCCAGGAGGGTTTCTACCTCCAATGATTTTCCATCATTGGCAACACCGTGACCCTGACTTTTACAGTAGGGTCATCATCAACAGCTTAATGTGGGTGCCACTTTGGATTGGTGCATTAACACTAACTTATAGTGAAATATAATAACTATCACACTAAATGGTTGAACATCAACCATTGCTTGGAACTGGCACCATCTGTCATCTAGGATCCAACCTAAATGTAGTAGCTTGAGGAAAAAGACAGGGGCAGAGGTGATAACGCTGTTCGAGTACTTTGCCCATTTGGTCGAGCGAATTGCACAGCAGAACCGAGAGACGGAGGTGAGTTCCCGGGAATTTCTGCGGGGGTCGTGGTTGGCAATCCCGCCCCTGGAACTGGGCACCGCCGACTCTGACAACCCTCAACATCTCCACCATGGATGGACAACCAGTTTAGATCTGCCAGTCAACTACCCAGATGCCTCGCAAAGATTCCTCAGGGGTGCGGTGCATCCCCGACCGGGACTAACCCATCGCCTCTCCCTGCCGCCACCGATCCCGGCCCCAAGATGCCTCGCCATGCCGCCGCCGGGTCTGAGAATAAGGTGCCTTTGTTCACCACGTCCCCAGTTCCAGAGTATCCGGTGTCCAGATCATCGAGTGAGTTCAGAGAGGTCTGGCTGGACGTCTCCCTGTAGCTCCGCTCTATGTGCCATCGCCCGCCAGGTCCTCGCCTGGAGTTCCCTCCAATGCATCATCGCTCCCCAGACCTGGCGACCAGAGACTGTCGTCAGTATGGTGGTAGTCCAGATATTGTTGGGCTCAACCTACTTCAGCCACAGGGTGGCGTTAAGAACGGAGTGTTTTTGTTTTGGTTTGCCCTCCCTCGGTCACCCCTGTCCCCTCCCTTGGTTCCGTTTTCGGCGTCTGGTATACACCATTGAGTTCCTGTCATGATCCTGGTTTTTGTTCTGAGTTTTCTCCTTAATACCTTCTACCTTTGGTGCTGATTGATGCAGGCATTTTTGGTTCCTTTATTGTTCTCGCTGTGTGTATTTAAGTTGTTCACCTGTGTTTCTTGGTTTTGTTGGATCCTCTGTTTAACTTGGTGTAGCTCAAGTCAGTAATGTTACCTACAAACGCACATATGTGTATAGACGTTTTCCTGCTGCAAATAAAAGTAACAAGATTTGCTACTTACCTGCATCTGCTCGCTCTTCCTCATTCAACGATAGCTAAACATGACACTATCAAGTAATAACCAGCGGGTTTTTTTAAGTCATGCTTTGGAGAGATGTTTCACCTCTCTTCCAAACATCTGATTAGAGTCTTTTCCTAAATTGTATCTGCTTGCTGCTGAGTTGATTAGTACCCCTGCTACTATCCTTCAGTCTGACTTACTCTTGACCCAGCTTGCTGTTCTTCTTTGATCTGTTAGTTATGCATCACATGAAACGATCTGCCTTCCTTTGGTTGCATTTTCTAGTCCTCCAGTTGTCAGCTGGGTCGCCTTGGAGAATGGGTCCAGATTACGAAACATAAATGTCCGAACTTTGTGTTTGAGCAGTGTATGTGGTTTAACTCCATCCTGTACGACCATCTCAAACAAGTTGGCAGCAAAAACCTTTCTAGCTGAGGGAATAAATGCTTTATTTCTTTCCCTTTATTCACTCCCACATTCTGAACACACAGGTGAAAGTGGAAGGAAAACTCTGGGTTTTATCATAAGGAGACATCCAGCACAACCATTTTTGCTGTTTTGTTGTATAAAACTCTGCAAGCAATGCCCGTGTGGTTAACCTGTAATGGCTGTAATAAACTTCTGTTTTATAACACGATGCTCTTACCTTTTGTGAAAAAAATTACCTTTAGTGGAAAACGACAAAACAAAAGTGTAGGAACCCTGATCAAGGCAAAGTGTGAAGCAGGATTAGGTTTTAAGATTCCATTGTGTCTGGTGCAGTCCAGCAGTGGACACTCTGAAACACAAACAAAAGACTCAAAGACCTTGAAACGTGCAGGCTTTCACAAATTAGACTCTTGTGAATTTCTACTAAGCCGTTTTAAGGCATAAAGAAGGAATTTTCCTAAATGAGAAATTTTCATATTCATTCTGATTATGTTTTATGGTTTAAATGAATGTATAAAGACGGGCTTTAACATTATCAGCCAACAGCTGAATCAACATTACCATGACCTTAAAGAAGAACGTCAAGCGGGGTCAAGTATGCATTTTTTTTTTTTAAACTTGCTTGTCGTGTTTAGGTTAGCAGTAGTTTCATTCTTCTAAGTGTGTGTACACATCACCCCTGTTTAGTCCACTTTAAACAACCTCTAGTTTTTTTGCCAAGACAGTCCAGTTCGTTCATGGAGGTTTGAATCAGAAAAGCAAACTGTGGTCCACTTAAAAAACTAGGCTTTTGTTGGGTTGAATTTAACTCTGGTGCGGTTTGAATGCACATATAAATGCCAAGTGGACCAGAGGCCGGTCTAAAACTAGAAAGCGGACAATAGTGCAAGGCATTCTGGGTAAATACAACCAAAACAAACCCGTGTGTCTAGTATTTGCTGGAGAAATGGCTCACGGTCTTTTTACCAACGACTAAAAAGAAATCCCACCACCGCTAAAATCTGACACCACTGCTTTGTTGTTTACATTTCGTGGCATTTTTTAGTCGTTTCGTTCAGTGGTTCGTGGTGCAGTGCCCCCACAGGCAAAAGGTGTAATAGATTTCTCAAAGCGTTTGAACTGTTTGGCATAGTGCAGTGTGAAAGTGAACTGCACCAGCTGAAAATGTTGCTATTTTGGTCCCCGATCGAACAGACTCTACGGGACTATGAGGTGTTGCATTCTGGTGACATAAAAACAAAAAACTTTGTGAAGCATATCTTTGTGTTGGATTTCCCTAAGAGATACCTGGCCTCTGTCAAGAATTCTCTGCCAGCGCTGCCTCTGCTTCGCTTCACATTTCAAATTAAAATTTTGCCTGTGCTTGTTAATATTGCAGGATGACATTTTTCAGAGTTGGGTAGAGGGCCGGGAACGCAGAGTTTCCCGTCAGCCCGCAGCACTTCCTACTCTGACTCAAACTATGATGAAAGGTCAGTGACAGGCAAACAAAGGCAAGGGTCAGAGCAATGAAAACACACAAGTCAAGCTCTATAAACTAGAGGCTGCGTGACCACAAGCAAACTCAATAACAGTCCAGCAGGCACTAACACAGTGTAACAGTGTCAGGTGGGGATTCGAGATTGAAAGTTGAAATAAATACCCTTATACACACTGAAAGTTAGTCATGGTTACTCCTGCTTTGTTTCTCCCCCCCCACACACACAGAGACCCAACATCTTAAATCAAACACCCAACAAAACTTAGTGCTTGTTTTGCTGCAAGGCCTTGATGTTGGTTCAAGCAAATTAAACCTTGTCTCTTTGAAAGTTGCTCTGTTTTTGTGATCATAGACATTTTTTGAATCTGTCACACCCACACGGCCGCTTCTGTCTAAATCAGCAAAGCATATTTACAAACCAAAACCTCAGTGATAAAACTGATTTTATTGATGTTGGACTTGGAAACACACAACTGCATGACAGCAACTTGCAAGTGTAGAAACGGATTCCCAACTCGATTCAAGTATGGACTTTGACTGGGACGTGTGTTAGGTTTTGATCCAGACTGTTCTGGTGTAGTATTTAGGGTTGTTGACCTGCCCAAGTTTCTAGTTTGTGTTTTTAGCATTTTGCTTGCCTGACAATTGCCTTTCTACACAATTCTTATCTCCCCAATTCCTCCATCTGGGATTTCTCCCATTGAGCTGGATTACACCGGTAGAATTTCAACCGGCCCAATCAGCAGACAGAAGGACAAGTAATAAACGATGACATTGATTTTCTGCGCTGCTTTAGAATTGTAGTCTACCTACAGTTCTAAAGCAGCGTCCCCTACTCTCTTCAAAGTAGGGGACGGTTGTTACGGTGAAGGCAATTTCTGGTAAGCTTCATAGTATCACATTCCATACGTCACAAGAAGATGTCAGCGATTGGGTAAAATTGGTAACATTTGTGATTGTCTCTGCTGAAATTTTAGAGACAATTTCAACACGTCTCTGAAATTCCATTACTAAATTTGAATGTAGTAATGTTCCTAAAAACACTAAACAGCTGGGTGTATATGTAGATTAAATTACACACAGGTATGCTAGCTGTTAATTGAGACAATGTTTGCATTGTATTGTAATTAAGGGTACTGCACTAAAAGGGCTCTGGAAAAATCTTTTTTGCTGATTTTACTCTTTATATGTTTGAGTAAAATGAACATTGTTCTTTTATTCTATGAATTACTGACATCATGTCTCTGAAATTCCAAGCAAAAGTTTTACATTTATTTGCAGAAAATGAGAAATAGTCAAAAATAACAACAAAAAAATGCAGTGCTTTCAGACCTCAAATAATGCAAATAAAAGAAGTTGATATTCATTTAGAAACAACAATACTAATGTTTGAACTCAGGAAGAGTTCAGAAATCAATATCTGGTGGAAAAACAAGGAGGTTTTCAATTTGGTTCAGTGCAGTGAACAGTGTATATGTAACATACAATCTTCAGTCTTTGATTTGCCAAAATGTTTATACTTTATATTATTCTCCATCCACTTCACAGGGATGCACAACATTTTGTCACGTCATCCCAATGTGAGCGCCACCTGCTGGGGAAATAATACTTGACACAACCACCAGGTCTGACATGATGTGAGCCCAAAACAAGGCCTGTATAAAACTCGCGTATGAGAGATTCCCTGTTGCTCAGTCTTACCAAATATTTTCACAACATTTTAGATGTTCTAGTCACTGTTACAAAAACGATTGCACCATTTCTGATTTCATAAAGTCTGCCCCCTGGAGGCCAAACAAGACTAGCCAACTCCTTGGACATATCATGAATTGTGGTTGTAGATGGTGAGAGCGAATGCAGCAGACCCAGGTAAGAGGTGAATGACGGTTTTAATGATGAATAGTAGCTCAAAAACAGTCCACAAAGAGCAGGCAGCACAGTGAAAAGCTAAGCCGACACACGACTTCACAGTGTGACTGTGACGACTGACAGACATAAGACAACTGACTGCTTAGACAAGACAGCTAGACAAGACATTCGACTTTAGACTAGGACCCTACGAGAGACAAAGACAACAGGTGGGTTAAAATGCACAGGGAGACAATCAAGGAGCAACGAGGAACAGGTGAGACAATCAACAGGTAGGCGGGACAACACAGAGACTCACAGGAACAGATCTAAACAAACACACAGAAAAACTCAAATCTTTACAGTAAATAGAATTATTTGCACATGTGTTACATTAAAATCAAACATCTGGGTTCTTAACTTGTTTTTCCTGTGCTTGTAGAATAGTGCAGTTAATGTGATGCGATCTTTAAATGTTAAACCATCTGTTCTTTAAGAAATCCCCCTCAGAAATTGTTAGTGGTTTGATCTTAATTTTTCACTCCATACAATTTCAGTGAAAAGAAATTGGTACAGTATGATGTCGCTCTGAATATTTATTAGTCATGAAGGAAGTTTAATTTTTTATTTTTCTGACTTTGCAGGATTTCTTTTATAATCTGTCATAGTGTCAAAGTGGTTGTAATGGACGTTTTTATTCCTTCTATTCTTTTTCCCTATTGTGTTTTTTTACTTCCCCCCATTTTGGTGTTTCCTGTCGTTCTCTGCATGAATATTTCCCAAACCCCCCACACACACAAAGCAGAGCGCCTTCCCAGTTTCCTGTTTTAAACTCGCTGACCTGAGTGCCTGCTGGCTGCCAAATGACTTCACCGCTTTCATGAATACTCCAAATGCTATTATCGAACACAAAACGTCTTTCATCAAATGACTCAATTACACCCAAATGTCAGAAACCAATCATGGCTTTTGGGGTAATAACAGAACCGTAACGTATTACAAATTCTGCTGTTAGTGTGTACCACGCGTTTTGATGAGAATTAAATCATCCTATTGTCTTTGGACAGAAAAAGTGAAACAGCTTCTGAGGAGCCTCGTGAAGGAAACATTCACGTCCGCGGAAATCTTTTCGCCTCTGATGCTTTCGCGCGTCTCCCTAACGCTGAGCAAACATCAGCGGCAGAGCCTGGTTAACCCTGGTTCCAGGTAGACCCCATCTGTCCCTGGTTTTATTTTCGTCTCCTTCGTGGCACCGCGTCATGTCATTGAACACGTTTTGATGTCATCGCTTCGCTCAAATCATGCTACAACTGCAGACTTCAATGTATGTGAGTGGAATTTGAAGTGTTGGGCCAACATAAGAGAGCATAAATGTATTTTTTTTTTTTTACAAATTAAAATTTGAAATAGACTCAACTGGTTATCTAATAATTTTGTTATTGGATAACAAAATTCGTAAATAGATCAAGTTTAAATAGATTGTGAGCAATTTAGTCTTATTGTGCTTCCAAAAAGTATTCACCCCCTTGGATGCTTAAGTCAATTTGGTCGTTTTGCCCAAAAACTTACAAAATAAACTCTTTTAATCTCAAAGGGAAAACTGATTTCTACAAAAAAAAAAGGACAATTAAATAAAAATATTTCACATGAAGTGATTGCACTCTATCTGATTGAGATCTGGGCTTTGACTGAGCCACTCCAGAGCATCTGACTTGTTGTAGTTGTAATTCTCTTGCAAATGGAACCAAAAGTCTTCTCCAGGATTTCTCTATATTTTGCTGCATTTCTTGTACCTTCTACCTTAAAAATCCTGCAGCTGAGTAGCATCCCGTGAGCATAATGCTGGTGTGTTTGTGGTGTTTGGCGTCTGATGGCCCAAAAACTCCATTATGGTCTCATCAGACCACAAAACATTCTCTCCACATGCCTTTTGGCAAACTCTTAATCTGAGTTTTTATCAACAATGGCTTTCTCATTCCCATTCTTCCATAATGCCCTCTTTTACTTTTCATTAGCATAGAAAGTGCTCCTAGATCAGCTCTTCTGTCTTTTTTGTGTATCTCAAGCCCCCAGTCATTCGTGGCACATAGCCCCCCCTGTTAAGCCAGGTTCTGGTTCTGCTGGAGGTTTCTTTTTGTTTAAGGGAAGTTGTTGCTCTCTAGTGTCACCACTTGCACACTCTGTATAAGAAATTGCTGTAAAGTCAACGACACAACGCAGGTGATTGTTAAAATTTATCACTGACTCAATGAAATCTGCTGCATCTCAACAGACAAAACAAAACAACAAAAAAAAAACATTTCTATGATCAATATGAACCGATTTAAATGATTTTTTTCTTTGGTAAAGTGTTCTGAGATGTTTGTTGTAAATAAACTGAAAATGAAATGGTGAAGAACCAGGGCAATAGCTGTCGCAATAGAGTCTCTCCCATCTTGGCTGCTGAAGCCTGTAGCTCCTCCAGCGTAACCATGGTGACCTGGGGTCGACTCTCTCTAGTCAGGTTGTGATCTACACATGGGCCATCCTTCCAAGTACTGACTATGAATTTAACTGAACTCCAAGAGATGTTCAAAGCCTTACAGATTTTTTCCCCCTGACTTATACTTTTGAATAGCCTTTTCTCTGATTGGTTGCAGTGTTTTTTAGTCTTCAGGCTGTAAATGTAGCTGTTGAATTATGTCGGTAACTTGAAATGGGGAGCAATATTTATCCAGTCACACTTTTTATAGTACATATTTTTAATGAATTGTTATTCTGTAGACTTTAACGTTTTTTCTTTGTCGTTTATTTTGTTTCTAAAGGCAAATTTTGTTGATCACGACTGATTTGTAAAACCAAATAAAGAGGAAAGAAAAACAAAAAGGAATTGTAACTTAAGAAAAAGTGTTTATGATTTTGACACCAAGCATCTACGTCATTTATATGTTACAATATGCTTTTGAAATAAATGCTAAAAAATTGTGGTGGATTGCAATCTAGAGAAATTGAACGCAGTTGGGCGTGTAAGTTTCTTAATAATGCGGAGCATCATGCACAAACCTCATTACAATAACGACATTCACAATCCACAAAGAACGGGGCAAATAAGCGAGGGGCTGCAAACAAGCCAACGATCAGGTGTGCAATAGAAATGTAATAAATAAATAAAAATACAGGAGCGTATTTTTCTTTTCTTTTACAAAGATAATTGGAGCAGAGAAGGGCTCTGCCTAGTAGTTGTTAGATTGTTGAAATAACTTAACGCAGTGTTTTTAGCCCACTTCATTAGATAAACTCTGGCCTTGGTGTGAGAGTCATTAGACTTAATCTTTCAGCTTCCTTACTCTTTTCTCCATGTTTCAGAACCTTGAGAACTACGTGGATGACGGCTGATTAAACCCTACTGAGTTGTAAATTGAAAAATACATGAAGACATTTTAAATGAATAAGATGTATTTTTACATCCCCTTATCACCGAATGCAATTGCTTGCCGTATCTACAATGAAGATGACTCAGGGAAAACTTTAGGTTTAAACCAAAAGAAAATGGAGTTGAATATTTTGAATGGATTTCATTTTAGCTACAACTCAAAACTAAAACCAAAAACTCAAAGAATCCTCCATTGCTGTGTTGACATTAAACAGGTGGGAGGAAGGAAGAACTTTGTTACTAGTATTCATTCTGCTTGTCTTCAAAATACTTAAGATAACTCAGTTTAACAGAGACAAGATGGTATTTTAGTGCAAATACAATGATTTCCAAAGAGCTAGCATCTAAAGTGAATAAAGTAGATGGTTAGTTAAAGACATGACAGGTCAGTTCAGGTGTTTACAGAGAGTACAGTAAAACAATGACCTTTCTCCCTCTTTCCAATGTTTTTGATGCAAATTCTAAATAAAAAAAATGATGTAAGGAGGATGTAAGTGTTTTAAATCACAAAGATTCACCAGTTCTGTTGCTAATCTGCCAAATGTGTCTTTCGGCCCATTGTATTGTGGACCCCTCAAAAAGCCTTGAGAGATCAATGTTAGTTTTATTCCCAAGAGGATAATCAGTGAGGAAAAGCAAAATTAATTACATAAAGAAAAAAACAAGATAAAGAAACGGTGTTACCTCATCAACACTATGATGAGGTAAATTTGTAGCACCATGATTTTCTTTGCCACTCCTAAGGGTGTATTCAGACCGGATAGTCCGGCAGACTCGGTTCGATTGGGGACTAAAATTGCAACATTTGTTACATTTTCAGAACTGTAGTTTGCATTCACACTGAACTGTGTCAAACGACTAAAACTAACTGAAAAACCTGTTCCCCCCTCTGGTGGCGCTGCTTCAAGAACTACTGAAGGAATCAACACAAAACCTCTGAAGAAGACCAGCGCAACTTTCTTCTTCACAAAAAGTAAACAAAAACGGAGCAGTGTCAGATTTTAGCAGTTGTAGGATTTTTTCATTGATATACATTACTGGTTTGGACATCGCCTGTTAGCCGCTAATGCTAGCGACGTTCCTGCAGACGCCATTACTACCCGGTGAGTCTGTCCACTAAACCAGGCTGTTCCAATGCGGGATGAGCAGGAATCACAAAAATGATTGCAGCGCCTTTATTTC
>CAEGAE010005115.1:0-42550 GCA_903067095.1 Girardinus metallicus | reverse complement strand
TGTATATATATATATATATATATATAGCACAGCTGACTGGACCAGCAGCGACTGCTCAGAAAGAAGAAACTCTGCTATTGCAAAGACATTAAGAAGAAAACATCATAAAACGCCACTTAGCACTGTAGAGTTTTAAATTTGTATTTTAAATATTGTATTTAAAAATATGATATGCCCTTTCCTTGTTTGGGGAGTAACATGATTTATTTTCTTTGTGATGTACTAATGTTTTATGATGTACTGTAGAATCTCTGAAATGTAATTGTTGTATTTTTAACTGTTTCTAGTAATATATTTAATGACTGTCTACAACGTGTTAATTTATTCATTCAGACATGAAAAGAAAAGCTACTGGCAGTTTTATAGATATTTAAAAAATCAACATTCAACTCCGAAGTTAAATCAATAATGTGGATAGAAGAAAAGATGGTGTGAGGGGAAAGAAATGAAACGAAAGAAAGATAAAAATTAAACAAACACTTTCAAAAGTGTGGCATAGAGTAAGACTTGTGAATGAGCTGGGATATGTGAAGGTTCTTTCTGACGGGTGAGTCTGGTGACAATTTAATAATCAATTTTCTTCAAAATATTTTGGAATTACCCAATTTTAACAGAACATTTATGCAATAAGAACCGGCAAATCCAATGTATTAAAGAAAAAAACAACAATGAACAGTGAAAATTTTACATTAGGCATATTACTAAATCAAAGACATGACATACAGAATAAAAACATAAATAAATCATAATAAATATGAAGTTCCTGTTTATGTGATTCAGTCACAAAGGTAAAAAAATGAGATTATTAAGTGTTGGTCATAATACAGCTTTGCTGTTCTGCATGTGAGAAATGAAAATAAATTTTGACCAGTCTACCAAAGTTGTTTAAATTCTAATAAAAAATATTTAGTTGCAATTTGTTGCCAACAAAAATTGATGCACATAGAGTTTAACCATCTTTGAATATAACTTTTGCAAGTTTATAAGGTTGAAAATGTGTTTCCTCTTTATACACATTTTTTTATAGTGTGTGGTGTAATGTAATGCCATAACTCAGTCTTAGTTAACTGCAAAAGTTGACAATAGTGAAAAATATCAAATCTTGGAAGAAATAAAGGCTTCATGCGGAACCTTTGTTCGGTCGACAATTTATCGTCGGAGGTAGTTTGGGGTGACTTCAACTGACTTCCGCTTGTCATTCAGCTGCTCGACGTTGTGCATTTGCTCAGCTATTTCATTAGTGTAAGTTAAAATATCAAATATTTTGTAGTTTTTGTGTGTAGGTGGCATATCCATCTTTTTAGTGAATGAAAGAAACGTTGTGTTTATCTGAGAAAAAGGAATGGTAGATTTGAAGAGCTTCGTGTTCCCAAAAATGAGGGGACGCCTACCTTAGCTAGCGGAAAGCTACGTTTTCCTTTACTTTGGAGACATTTCAACGCGTTTTCTGTGTTATTTTTCCCCCCAGCTTTGAAAGACATTTCAGTTGTTTTCATGTCAAGTGTAAAAACGGCGGCCTTCGTGTTGCGGCCTATTTTAAATCAACGGCCATGTGTCTGCAGAAGTAATTGACTGGTCATTAAAATACGTGTAAATACATCAATTAATTATAAAAACCTGTCTTTCACTTTGTTCAGTACATGAATCAGTTTCTCGACCAGACGCAGTGCTTCCACTATTTTATCAATTGCGAATATAATAAGGTAACAGTGAGTCTTTACTGAACCCTCAGAGTTTTAACTCTGAAGGTGGCCTATGATAACCTGTGATGGGTGTTTGTCATTTTCTTACGTTTATTTTTGTCTCTGTACAGGAAGCTGATTTTCACCGACAGACGCGATGACACTTTTTCACTTTGGAAACTGCTTTGCCCTGGCTTATTTCCCTTACTTCATCACATACAAATGCAGCGGCCTGTGAGTGTCTCGTTTATTATTCTCTTTCAACTGCTTGATTAAAGTCACAAAAATAAGAATTATATTGCTTTGTGTACTCATTAGCAGACTCCTGGTTCATGCGCCCCTCAGCTGCAGCAGTGACATATGCTCCGAGACTCTTACAGTCCCTCATAAGCTTCTTAGTAGTGTCAGGTTTTGGGAGAGGGGCCCTTTAATCCTTTATGTGCTGTGCTCTCGCATTATCCACAGTTAACGGCATGTATGTTGTAAAGCAGTGCGTCATAAAGTGAAAATGCTTTTAAATCCCAGTCTTGCTAATTAATTCACCTAACTCTGTTTGTGTTCCACATGCGTAGCTCGGAGTACAATGCTTTCTGGAGATGCGTCCAGGCGGGAGCAACGTACCTGTTTGTCCAACTTTGCAAAGTAAAGACGCTTTCCTTATCTGCTTTCATTTAGAGAGGGACCAGTCGATTTTTGTCTTTTTGGCCATTTGCTGACACTTGGGGTTAAAAACGCTGAAAAGAAATGTATTGAAAATCTTTTGTCCTTCTTATCGTTTGTGGTTATTAAGCTTTTGTTCAAGTAGACGCAACACGACATTGTATGTGAAAGAGAGCAGCTCTAAAATCTGTCAATATTTTAACATCTTTTTAGGGATGCACGATGTATCAGCACTTACATCAGTATTGGCTGATATTTTGTATCCGGTAAAACTGGTCTGATAAGTTTTCCAACCAATATTTATTTCCATCTGGCTCCTGTTTGTTTATGTAGGTGGAGGGGGGGGGGGGTTGGTCATGTGACAGTGATGCAGCAATGGATTGTGGGGAGTTCAGCTGAAGCAGAGAAGTAGTGATGAAGTCAGCGGGGTGGTCGTTTTCTTCAAGGTGGCAAAAAGGTAGTAAAATACATATAGTATGATAAATATAGATTATCTGTTGATAACAGATATCGGCATCGGCCCAAGTTTTCAAATTGGTGCATCCCTACATCTTTTATTAGTAATTAGTGTTTTTAATGCAGCTGGCATTTCTCAAACACCAGTTTCTCTGTATTCAAGAGAAGAAGCAGATCCTTAACTCTGTGATTTCCAAAAGTACCGTTTCAGCATGTTTCATGGCAGACAGACTGTCAACAGGTCAAAATAAAAACAAAACAGCCACTTGGCTGTCCTGTTCTGCATTTCTGTTATGAGCTGAAAGTCTCTTGCAGCATAAAGATCTGCAGACACGTCTAGAGACGTCACAGAAAATCCATCTTGCCTTTAAAACATCCTCTCTCTGTTCTTACTCTGTAATTTCTGTTTCACAGACCTCACAAATCCTGAAAATAGTTTATTCTCGCAGTAACAGCAAGAGGCGGTAGCCATTTTGAATGTTGTGTTCACTGATTCAGATAACAGGGTCTGACTTTTGAGTTCCCGGCTGGTTTCTCAGTGCATCTTTACTTTTCAACATTTACCATCGTTTTCCTTCTGTCTTTTTAGATGCTGTTTCTCGCTACTTTTTTCCCAACCTGGGAAGGAGGAGCCGGAGTTTATGACTTTGTAGGGGTGAGTAGCAAAAGCTTTCATTGCAGAACTAAAATCAGAAGAGCAACTCAAACTGACAAACACCCCCGCTTGGTAATTTTGGTTTGTCCTTTAATCCCAAAATTAAGTGATGCAGATCCGAAAGAGGTTTTGGTCTAGGTTCAGAGCCGTGTTTATTTGTTTCCCAGGAGTTCATGAAGTCCACAGTGGACCTGGCTGACCTGCTGGGTCTCCATCTTGTGATGTCTCGTAATGCTGGGAAGGGAGAGTATAAAATCATGGTCGCTGCCATGGGCTGGGCGACGGCAGAGCTTGTCATGTCGAGGTTAGCGGTGACTTTTCCTGTGAAGAAAACTTTTCTGTGAAATTTTCCCAACTGTGTAAAAACTGCATGTTTGTTGTTTGTTCAGGTTTCTTCCCCTGTGGGTTGGCGCCAGAGGAATCGAGTTTGATTGGAAGTACATCCAGATGAGCTTTGACTCAAACATTAGTTTGGTGAGCAGCTTTACTACTTACGCGCCAACACGTGCCTTATTTCCTTTTATTTAAACTGTTTAACTCTTGATTGCCTTTTCGTATTACTGATTCCTTTGTTTTTTTTTTAATGATGAACTGATTTTTTTCCAAACATTTTTAATGAGTTTGTTTAGACGTTATGTAGCTGAATAATAGTGTGTGTTTGTGTGCATAGGTCCATTACATCGCCATGGCAGCTGTTGTGTGGATGTTCACCCGATATGACCTCCCCAAGACCTTCAGGCTGCCTGTTACTGTGCTGCTGGCTCTGTGTGTGTACAAAACCTTTTTAATAGAGTAAGTCTCATACTGAAAAGTGTCGGCATTTCAGATGGTTGGACAGCAAATATATCATCATTAAAACAATTAGGCTTAACATTTAGAATA
The DNA here is from genome assembly GCA_903067095.1 of Girardinus metallicus. NCBI lineage: Eukaryota > Metazoa > Chordata > Actinopteri > Cyprinodontiformes > Poeciliidae > Girardinus > Girardinus metallicus. The sequence goes on along the minus strand of CAEGAE010005115.1, from coordinate 38,215 downwards.
GAATATACTTAGGAAAACAGAAAAAAAGACAAAAATCAAAAAGATTCATGTACTGCATGGTTTTAGTGTTTTTATTTTTGTTACATAACTCAGCGTGGTTATTTTCAAATTTGTAGATATGTTACTAGAATGAAGTAGGTGGGAGTCAATGAACCTAAACGTCTCAAAAGAAACAGACATACAGTGCACTGAGTAGATGTTTTAGTGATTTCAGAAGATCTTGTGATATAAAAACACCACAATATGTTTTTGTAAACATGAGGTTTGCCTTGCTACCACTGTCTAGTTGCTGTCAAAATGAACCTTGCTTGATAAAAGTTAAGTCTTAAATAGGAAGTTTTTTTTTTTTGTTTTTTGTTTTTTTTTCTTTTTGGTTAAAACTCTGTCATGAATGTTTGGGACTCTTATTTTGAAGTTAGAAAGGAAAACTTCCTGCTTTGATGTGTTTTATTTACACATTCTGCTCAGATTGCACATAAATCTGGCTGATAACCCTTGTTACAACAGCATGGTTAAGACTACTAAAATTGGCAGCTGTGCATGTTTTTTGAAGTAGTTTCAAGTTTTCACAGATTTCAGCTAATCATGTTGTGAGTACTAAGAGTCCACCATCCTCAAACCTGGACTGAGTCATGGTCTGATTACGAATCTGTTCATGTGAGCAGAAAAGTGGGGATTTCAAATTTTCTCCAAATTTAGCTAATTTCCTGCCTTGTTCTTACAAACCCACAGTCATGTCTCATCTTGTCTCAAGAGAGAAATGTATGTCACATCCGTAGTTAGAAAGAATCCACATAAAATATATAACAATGCAATGACTTAAGGGTTTGTAGCTTCTGTCCTGGTTGTTTGTGGACCACTGTGTAGCTTTATCATTTTATAATTATGTCTGGTTGTTTTTCATGTTTTTTTTTTTTTCCATATTTCTCAATTATTTCAAAGATATTTCAGCCAAACTCTTTTTGTAATAAATTATTTTGTCAGTAACGTGCGTCTCTCTCGTGTCCCCAGGTTGTTTGTCCATGTCTTCATGCTGGGCAGCTGGACGGTGTTGCTGGTGAAAGCCGTCCTGACTGGCGCCGTCTCTCTCTGCTCACTTTTCCTGTTTGTCACTCTGGTTCACAGCAACTGAAGAAAAAGCAACAGGCCGTAAAAAAATCTTCAACAGTCTCAGCTCAAACCGGAGGAAAGGTTTTCAAGTCAGAGTCTGAGCCGTGAAGCTTTAAAGGAGGGCTACTTGGACTTGACTAACATGATCCACCAACTGGTTCAACTTCCAGTTCTTCCAGTTTGTTTCATTGGTTCTGAGTCCATGAGGAAAAAGAGCGTTCTCTGGGTAACATTTCTACTCAACTTTTCAGTGAATTAGTTGAAGCTAAGGGACGAATGTCAACATCAGGAAACTTCTTCAGTGTGAATTTTGTATTGATGTAACTACAAATGAATTAACACTTAATAAAAATATACATTTCTTTTAATCCTGTTCTCCAGTTTGCGCTTTGATCAGTTATGAAGTTCTGTTAAAAATGTGGGATTTCCTTTTAATATATGATGTTGCCAAAAATTATTGTGGTTAAAAAATGACTCCAGAAACAACACATTGAAACAAGAACATTTTATTAAACTCAGAGTTTAATAAAACTACAGCACTGATGCATTTTACATTATGGACCATTAACAATGGAAACAATAATGAATAGAAAACAAATCTGCCTTCTAACTATTTATTCTGATATTTTGTTTTGGCACTTGAATAATCAGAATCTCGTCTCCAGCCAGGCACCAGAAACCTTGCTGTCCGTTTCGAGAGTCATTGATGTTTTAATTGACAGGAGAGTCGAGGTAAGGAAACAGAAGAACAAATTTGAGAAACGCAGAGACAAACACACGTCATTAAATACTGAGACTTTGCTGAGATGTCTCAGCTGCTTTACCTGGTACATCCAGAGTAATGGTGTCAGGTGAGGCATTTTGTGTTTAGCTGCTGTTGCCTTTTTGGGAAACCATTAAACTCTGCTTGATTGAAGAGTCTGGCACAATCAGAAGATGTTGGCGTAGTGTTCGTGTGTTTGTATGTGAATGCGTTTTCTCTGAGCAGATACCAGTTATACCTGTTTCCATGACGGCTTGTCTCTTTTGGAAAATCAGTCACGCCATCATTCACTGCAGTTTCACCTTTCAGATTGTCATGCTACTAGCTGATGTTGGGATCAAACACAAACTATATATTCTGTAACAATAAATTCCATCTGTCTATTCCCAGAAGACGTTTCCTCAGTGGGGGTGATCCAGTCATTAAGAAGCTGTCGCAGTGTTTTTTGCAACATGTTATCATATTCATTTTATGTCACTCACATCTAAACGGGAGGAAATGAAGTTGATTTTGGAAAACATCGATCTCCGTTACCTCGTTGAAATACGTGTTCCTCTGCTGATGAACTCTCCATTTGAATAGCTACTAAAACTGTCAATTGTTTTTTGTTGAGATTCACATTCCAACAAATCTTCACCAGTGAGAGTAATTAGGATTATTAGATTATGATAAATTAAATGCAATTTTGAATAATTGCTAAAAAAAAAAAAAAAAAAAATTTAGTCACATTGGAGTCATGTGGAGTGAATAAAACTATTGCATTCTGAATATCCAGCTTGAAGCAGGAATGCTGAATAAAGGCTGATTAGAGCTATCCTGGATGCTCTTGTTGGTTCAGCTCACCCTGTCTGCTTTTCACATGGGGCTTTTAGAATCCAACAATGCGCTCACTGTGAGAAAGCCACAATGTACTGTTTTGTTATGCAGCACACACAGACACATGCACACGCAGTGGAATGCACAGAGAAACAAATACTCCCACACATGCAAGGTACAGCCAGTAGACAGCACACTAGAGGTGCAAACTCGCATGATGGAGAATAGCGGCATTGCAGATTGTCCACATATTAGCATATTTATGTTTCAAATCATTCAAATCAACTCACTGCTCCTGCCTGATCACTTCTAATGATGGCAACACTCTTGGTGTAGGCGTGTTCAAGTTCATTCAAATGGGGTTAAAATACTTTGAAACATAATTTTACTAAACATGACCTGGAGCAAAAAAGATAAATCGATTTGCTTCAGCAACAGGAGAACTGGAGCAAATCATCTTTCTAAACAGTATGAACACATCAAAGGTCCAATCCTTAAATTAGAGAAGTTGATGAAGTGCACCACAGGACGCTACACAAGAAAAATAAGAGGCTCTGCCCTCCCTATGCAGATTATGAATATAAACCACAGACAAAGACTACCTCCAGACGGAGTGGGTAGCTGCAGCCTGTAAGCCATCGGCTCCCTGGGATCAGTCCTCATGTCATCGTCGATGTATGTTGAGTACTTAGGCCTTTTCCTGCCCCCTGTGGCCCACAATGCAGAGAGCCTGGAGTTTGCCCAAAACTTTTCAGTGGAAGACTCTGATGTGTTTGGGGTGACATATCCCAAGTCAGGTAAAGTAACTAATTCTTGTTTCTTCCCATAGTTTAAATGCTCAAATCTTAGGTGTAGTCAATGTTCCACCCTGTTATATATGAATAAATGTCATTTTGTGGCTTGTCGACTTCAGACAACAGAAGATTGAATTGCCTGTCTTCTCCGTTGTTCTACATCTTTTCCAGTAGAGCGTTTGTAAGAACGCCACTATGCTTTCAGAGGGGACAGGAGTCGAACATAGATGTTTGCCACCTGTGCCGCTGTAGAAGATTCTTCTGTTTTAAATAAATGTCCTCGATCATAATTTAAATTTAAAGAAGTAATCTCTCAGAAACAGTGTTGCCTTACTGATTCATATCTTGACCATGGCTGCACTGTGAGGTTGACTTGTGTGTTTTAGAACATATAGTTATGAATGACATTTTTTAATCCATATGATTAACAACTTATTTTGAGTTGTTTAGAAGTTTAGGTAACACTTTATTTTGAAGGGGGTGAGCATAAGACTGGCATAATTTTAATGGACTTTTAATGCAAGTCCTGAAGACTCCTTTATGTTCATAACAGGTGTTATGTCATGTTTGTGACGATGCCATGTCAGCCTTATGCACACCCCTTCAAATAAAGTGTTACCGAAGTTTATACTGTCACATTCTTCTCTGAGTGGGATCAAGTTAACAACCAACTTGATGGCTCAAATTTGAACTAATGTTCTGCTGATCTCTGAATGCAGGGGAAAACAAGAAGCAAAAATGGTAGCTATTAGTCTGCAAGTTAAGCAACTTCCGTAAAGCAGTCTTAGAACTTGTGAACTTTGTGAAAGATCAAGAAGTGTTGTGCTGCATGGAAACACTATTGAAAATTTGGTCGATTATTCAATAAGGGCAATGCAAACTCACTTTGGGTAATTTGTATTTTATGTTCATTTTAGAACACTTATTTTATTATTATTATTATTATTATTATTATTATTATTATTATTATTATTATTATTATTACAGCTTTTCCAGAATTATGTGATGTGAATTTGCGCAGACTACACAGCAATTTACCTTTAAGGGGTGTATGCAAGCTGCACAGTGGCGCAGTTGGTAGAGCTGTTGACTTGCAGCAAGAAGGTTCTGGGTTCGATTCCAGGCCTGGGTCTTTCTGCATGGAGTTTGCATGTTCTCCCTGTGCATGCGTGGGTTCTCTCCGGTTCTCCGGCTTCCTCCCACAGTCCAAAAACATGACTGTCAGGTTAATTGGCCTCTCCAAATTGTCCCTAGGTGTGTGAGTGTATGGTTGTTTGTCTCTGTGTTGCCCTGCGACAGACTGGTGACCTGTCCAGGGTCTCGCCCGGTACGTTAGCTGGAGACAGGCACCAGCAACCCTCCCGACCCCATTAAGGGACAAGGGTGAACAGAAGATGGATGGATGGGGTGTATGCAAATCCATCCATCCATCCTTGTCCCTTAGTGGGGTCGGGAGGTGCTGGTTCCTATCTCCAGCTAACGTACCGGGCGAGAGGCGGGGTCACCCTGGACAGGTCGCCAGTCTGTCGCAGTTGTATGCGAATGTGTTACTTTTATGCCCTAAAAATGTTTTACTACAACTATAAAACATTTGAATTTCATAGAATAAATGCAGCAAAAATAAATAGCAGAAAATCCTCAAAGTTTCATTATGTCCAAAACAAAATTTCAACAACTTTATTATTTCCGCACTTATTATTTTTCAGGACAAAAACATTTTATACGTAGAAAATAAATATTTGAGAAATGTACAACGACGAAGAAAACGGTAAAAACACAACTTTTTAAATAGAAAATTGAAGCGGGCCAGGTCGCCCCGGCGTAGCTTCCTGTTCCCGCGAGAGGGGCTGGAAGTCTCGGCAGGGCAGGCGAGCGCTTCTCGGTCAGTTCGATCTGCAAGTAACTCTGTTTCTCCAGCATAATGCCTTCTTCCGAAGAGCTTTACCGGGAGTACCAGGGACTTCTGCTTCCCAGAGAGACTCACTCTGCAGAGAGTTTGAAGTTCGCGCAGGAATTCACTCTGAAAGATGATGATGTTCTCGCGGTGACGTACCCGAAGTCAGGTCAGTTTAGTTAAAGACAAAACTTTTCCCCGTTCACGGGTAGATCAATTACTGAAATGAACTCGAAAACACACCGAGATAAGCTCTTCCAATCATCGTTAGTAACGACGCATGCTCCAACAGCACCGAGAATGCATTAATGACAATGTCTGCTCTCATATTATGCCCGAATAGAAATGGACTTTGCTTCTTTGAACTACACAAACCTTGCATTGCAAGTCTGCAGCAGCGGCAGTGTTGCAGCGGACTTGCTTCTACGACGCGACTTGTCATCCCCAGTAAATAGCTGAACTTTACACATTTTTTTTCAAGTTACATACACAAACTTTAAAGTATTTTATTGGGATCCTTTATGCGATAAACCAACACATAGCAGGTCATGTGAAGAGGAAGTGGAAAATTATGTACGGCTTTAATCATTTTGTGCGAATAATAAGCTGAAAAGTATATTATTTGCCGAATACCCCTGAATAAAGTCCAGTTAAACCAATCGCCTTTAGAAGTCACCTAAGTTGTAGTCTGTGTATTTATACCGATGTGTTTTTTTTTTGCGAAGACGTTCAGGGAAGATATTGTAACTGGAAGAGATTGTTGAGATCCCCATCTCAGGTGGAAGAATCTGACAGTGTGTTCTGTACAAATCTGGAAAGAAAAGTGAAAAGAACTGGCAACAAGTTAGCTAAAAAGGGAAAAATGATTCTGGGAGTCCTGTCAGCCGGTGTCTGTAGCAAACATTGGACTGAAATGACGACTGCACATCACCCTGTACATCAAATGAAGCATGCTGGTGGCAGTGCCATGCTGGTGGGATCCTTTTCAAGAGCGTTGACTGGGCAGCTGGTTTGAGTAGATGCAATACTGGATAAATACCTGGTAATACTGGAAAAAGAACCAGCATCTAAATGTAACGTGAAAGGGAATAACGTGAAACTTTGAAAGATTGGGACTCGTGTGGATCCTTCCTAATTCCTATGCTGGCGTTTTTGGAGCAGTTCAACTTTTCATTATGATATAAAGCTGTGCTTCACTTAACATGTCTGATGTGAACCCTTATTGCATGTAAACTGAGAAATATATTATGAGATTTTTATTGGAATATGTCAGGGAAAAGATGTAACCTGATAATCCCCCCTCATACTAAATGTAAAGCTTCCGGATTTCCCTTGTGCAGCCTCTCTGACACATAGTTGTTATCTATAGATGGAAAAAAACAAGTTTCAGATTTCCATTCAGAGGATCTGCAAGATCTGAGGAAGATAAGAGCAGCATCCCGACTAAGGAATACATTTCTACTTTGATGGAAATCACGCTACTGCAATTATTAGTTAATACTAAGAGTTTGTTAAAGAAAAATAAATTAAAAAGCGAGGACTTTGTGCAGCTTCTTTTTTACCCTAGTACGTTCACATTAGTATGATATTTGGCCCCAAACTGAGGAAGAAAGTATAGAAAAAAAATATGGTAAGTGGTTTTGTAAAAAAAAAGTGCTCATTTCCCCTTTGTTTCTCGGTAAGTCTGAGTCAACACTCAGTTAAAAACAATCCAACAGCAGCAACAACAACAAAACAGAAAATCCTGACTTCCAGCAGCAATGAAGTGTCTCATTCGTCTTTATAGGGACGATCTGGATGCAGGAAATCCTCCCGCTGGTGCTGAGTGGCGGAGATCTGACTCCTGTCCAAACGGTCGTGAACTGGGACCGGGTCCCGTGGCTGGAGGAAACGAGGCTGGCGCAGGTTGTCGATAAGTTGGCGTCGCCACGTGCGCTCGTCACACATTTTCGCTACAGCTTCATGCCGCCTTCCTTCCTCACGTCCAAAGCCAAAGTAAGTGGGCGGAGACTCGGTCAGATGTTTCCAGGCTCTACTCGAGAACATAGACAGCACTGCGTGTGTTCTTCTCCTGCAGGTGGTCTATGTAATGAGGAACCCAAAAGACGTCCTGGTGTCGTCATATTACTTCCACCAGATGGCCGCCTTCCTGGAGGATCCAGGGACTTTTGATGAGTTCATGGAAAAATTCCTGGACGGTAGAGGTCAGAGAATCCAAAAATAATTCAGATTCCTGAAAAAGTTTGGTGTTTTCTTTCACGTGTAGCCTGTGTTCATATTTCAATCTATCAATATTAAGAAACTAGTTGATCAGTTTAAGTGTCAAGGCAGTTTTGATCTCATGATGGGATCCTAATTGTGTGATCTGCTTTACTAAATCAGGATTTCATCTGGCGTCATTAAATTAGGAAACTGTATTTATATGACAGTCAGCTGTTTAGATTGTATGTGTGGGTGTATAAATACGGTTATAAATAGCGTTTGACATGTTTATAACAACAACGTTTTAACAAAAGCAAAAGGATAAATTATACATTTCTAGAGTGTTTTTAAGTGTCGAAAAGCAAGGGTGTTTTTCTCATTCTGCATCTGTTTTAAGCTGCATTAAAAAAAATTAAATTTTTTTAATCTGTGATCATGAATTTATTTTTTCTGCAGTCGTCTTTGGAAAATGGACAGACCATGTAAAAAGCTGGAGAAATGCAGAGCTAGGAGACAGGATACTTTTCATCACTTATGAGGAAATGGTTCAGGTAATATTAGAGTTTGCTAAAGAAAAATAATCTTTGGCTAGTTTAGACTTTCTGTTTTAAACTATGTTGTACTGCATGTGTTAACTTTAGCCTTCCTGTTGGTTGTTTTGCCCCTGCATTTTTACGGAAAAACTATTTTTGTTCATAAATGCCAACTAAAGTCTGAAAAGACACTTATAGGTTTCCCATAAACCATTTATAGTAGCGCTGACTTGTGGTAACTCTCTTCCATTTATATAAGTTTCAGTAGCTTTTTTTTTAATCCCTTCTCAATAAAAGTCAGGTACGTTGTGTGTTTGAGGCACATACGTGTCTTTTGGGAACACAGTTATGTGCCTTCCCAACATGTTTCCGACTAGGAAGTCGGAAATATGTTGCATGTTATTTGTGTAAATTAAAAGATATCCTGATGAAACCGGCTCTCTGCCCTTTTTGTTGTTCACACACACTAAACAGAGGCGGCTGGGCTTCATGTTATGCGTGATTATGAACCTAATGTGCCTTACAAATGTTTGCAAATCTTTTAAACCGTTCCACATGTCATTTTAAAACCGCAAATTTCAATGCATTTTATTGGAGTTACATGTGCTGGACCAACATAAAGTTGTGCCTAAATGTGCAGCGAAAACATTTAAAAAAGCATAAGCAGAGAGATTACAAGAGGAAAGAATTATATTTTATCATAACTGTGTCCATGATCAAGTATCATCTCTCGTTCAGGACCTGCCAGCTTCCATCAGGCGCATTTCTGACTTCTTGCGCAGGAATCTGAGTGAAGAAGTCATTCAGAAGATAGCAGAGCATTGCTCTTTCCAGAGCATGAAGGCCAACACCATGTCCAACTTCAGCCTCTGCCCAAAGGAGTACATGGACAGCGACAAGTCTCCTTTCCTGAGGAAAGGTGAGTTTTTCACACGTCTGACTACTGATCACATGAGATTTACTGTTATGTCAACGAGTTGGTGTTTGTTTCACTCTTTCACCGATGTGTTGTTTTGCGACAGGGATCGCAGGAGACTGGAAAAACCACTTCAACTCAGAACAACTGGCCCGATTTAAGTCTGTGATCACTAAAGAGCTGGAGGGAGAGAACTTCTCTCTGCCGTGGAGCTTGGACTGATCCGCACACGAAAATTCAAGTAAGAAGAAACAAAATCAAAGCATCTACTGATAGTTTGTTTTATTTGTTTTGTTTTTTTTTTTTCAAATAGGACGTTTGTGCTATTTGTACAATTCAAAATTATTTAGATTTAATGTGAGCAATGTGAAAGATTCAGACACTTCATTAACTTGTGCCATTATATATATATATATTTAATTACTGATCGATTGTTGGGAGAGTTTTATAACTTTATAACGTTTACTAAATGAAATTATTTTTTTAAAAAGTCTGAATAATTGGCAGACATCTCTACGAGAAGATGTCTTATAGTGTAGATCGCCTACTTTTGAACTAACTGCAGAATTACATCATTTTGAGTGCAAATTTTATCTGTGATGACAAGAGTATAACTAAAATTTAACAATGTGGAAAAAATATATATATATGAAAGACAAAATGTAAGAGAGACACGATTTATTCAAGTCAACAAAAACTTAAAACATTTCTCATTTCAAGCCAGAAGCTTTATATACAACATTAAGGACATCTTTTTTTCCTACTATCTTATATTAAATTATACTACAATTTTTTTGCAGTCGCTTTTGGCTGCCAAAGGTATTCCTATTTACTAAATGCCAGAATAATGAGATACTTTTGTTTCCTTTTTCCTTCAAACTCAGAGGGCTGAACAAATCATTATCCTATTATATAGTAGCTTTATCTTTAAGCTCTCTGACTTTAGTGGGGTTTTAGTCTATTATTCCTCACAGAGCTGGTTAAGTTTTTCACGTTGATTTTGAAGAAAGACTTAAAAACATTCTCTTAAGGAAATATCCATCTCATCGTTTTGGCCTTGACGAAATAGAAAGGAAGTTGTTAAAAGAGGAAAAGTGTAATTTCATACAAAGTCAGGCTGAAATAAAATTATTGCATGTTTTTAATGGTGTTTAAATTCCTTTATTGACAATGTCCTGTTAAAGTTCACTTCAAATAAATTAATATCGACATTTACAGTTCTTGTCATCGTCTTTGCTGGGATACAGGATTTAATCACCTGATGTATGTAGAATCTGAATTTTCTTTATTACTGTAGATTCTTTCCTATTTGCAATGTTTCCATAAATAATATTTAGGGATAAGACAGTGCGTGTTTTTATAACCTTATTCCACATACGATCATCTCCTAAGAGTAAAGGATCCCTGTCGTTTGGTTGTTTTCTGTGCAACAATGAGTAAATAATAATCAGAACGAAGAAGATGCTGCACAGTTTGATAGAATTACAAGGGTTGTCGCGCATTTCCCATTTAGTGCAAAGACATAAATATTGTTGGTTTCTGCAGAATGAAAGTTGAAAAAATGTCTGACTCTTCTTCCAAACCAAGCAGGTCGGGTTATTAGCAAACAGGGAGAGCAGAGCTTAACTCAGGCTTCTGCTCTAAGCCAAATGCATGAAAGTATTTGCATCTCACAGAAGAGCACCGCAACATGCAGATCAGCAGTGAATACGACGATTGTTCAACACGTACATTTGTTTCCTTTTTGACTGATGCAAGTTAGACTAAAATAGTGAATTTGAAATCGTATAAGCTGTGAAAATGCAGCCAGGACGTGACATTTAGTGTTTCTCACGGTAGCTGTCGCAGAATTTAAATAAAATGTTGAGCTGCTGCTGAGTGCGAGGGATCAAACGTGCATCAGCGTGGAGCGCGGAGCATCCTGTTAAGGTAAGAGAAGTGAATTTAACCGGAACCACAAGATTTCTGTGTCTTAAATCATAACATTTTGAAACTATAGAGCAGAGCTTCTCCTTTCATCCACAGAAACACACAGAACATAAATCTCCAAAAAAAAAGAGCATCTCAGACTTCAAGCTTCACTGATAAATATTACAAGCCATCTGCAGCTGACAGAGCTTTTTATGGGAATTGCTTAACATGTTTTCACACCAGGATAACCCCTGAGGAAAGTTGATCTGCGTTTTATACAAAGTGTGCATTCTGTATACAAATACAGCTCAAAAATTTTGAAGAGCATGAAAAGGTTGAATGTATGTAGTATGTGAAACTCACAAATATGTTCTTTGCACAAGCAGTAAAATACTTTGATATTCTAGTTCCTTTATGCGGCTTAGGAAAGTAACAAGTTTTCGTTTTGTAGAGGTAAGCCTCTACGTGTTCGTCACTAGGCAAGTCAAATAAAATGCCTGATAACCGCAAAATAAATTTTTTCTTTATTTTCATAATGTCGGTTCTGCTGAGCAAAAAGCAACTAAACTAGACAAGAAGAGAGGAGAGGATAGATCAACCACAAATTGAGAAGAATCGAATAAATAATCAGCATTTAACATTTAAATTGTTGTGATAATAAATAATGAAAACTATGCCAGTTAGATGTTATCTCCCATTTACCCACAGCAGCCATATTTACTGAGTGAGTCCTCAGCTTTTGTACCAGTTAAATTAACAAAGGAGTTAAATATTTTTGTATACTTAATCAGAGGCTACTTCTTTAGGAATGTTTAGGAGATAAATGTGTAGCTAAGACTATATCACCCAGTGGAAAAGTTGATATTCCCAGACATTTTTGTCATTTGATCTTCGAGAACTTGTTTGTTTACATGTAGGAAACCTGATCTGATTGCATTCTGGGTTACAGAAACAAGTTGTATAAAAATGTAAAAAAAAGGTTTGAATCTGACTTTTTATTTTTTTTACATGAACCTTTGTGGTGACAAACCTATTGACAGATAAATATATTTATTGCCTGATGACTCATCAGGCAATAAATATCAGGTCCATAGTTGCTAACACACTGCAACTATGGACCCATTGAGGCGAGCCGAGTACGCAATGCATGCAGAGGAAACTATTAAACAGAACAAAAGGGGCTTGTGTATATCAAGGTCATGCAGTGAGTGGAGAACTGGCTGGCTTTCACTACAGGAAAACGACCCACAGCACCAGAGGGATTCTAACAAGGAAGAGGACGACGTAAGAAAACCCAAATCCCATTGCTGAAAGTAGTGCAGATCTGCAAAGATGAACAGACGATCAGCTACAATAACACGCAAAAAGGGAATTTAGGAATGTTTTATACATCAGTGTCTTCATGTTGTGATGGCTTTTTTACATAAGGATTCCTAACTAACAAACATACTGACTTCTCCTTTTAAACAGTTTTCACGGCACGGCTGAGGTCATTTTGAACTGCCACAACAAACATGTTTTTAAAATAACAAGAACAAATCCCAGTAACATAGAAAGCACTGAGGAACAATATGAATTAATTAGGCCAAATGTTAAACAGATCATTAACTTTTGTGAATAGATAAACTCTTTATCGTCACTGCAAGTGAATTTTTGCCGTGCTGTGCCTGAATGCAGACGTCCGTTACCTGAATAAATACAGCTACACTCATACTTTAACTTCACATATAAAGTCAGTCTCCCAAAGAGGTTGCCCAATCAATGTAACTAGATTTTCTGTACGAGTATTTATCTCGATATTTGCGCTCAATTTTTTCACCTAAAAACAATTACAAAATAACTGCAACTCAATAAATATTACTAATTGAGAGTTAGAGTATTTTTTTTCTCTGTAAAGAAATTGCTTCCATACTGGATAGACGAAATATTAACTTAGTCCGACGAATACAAGTTCTGCCCTCATTTTTCCAGTAGATATGAAAACTGCAGCATAATTGCAAAATCAGGAAGATGGTTTTATAATATTCCTCACATTACATAGCTTAATTTATGGAATGTGAGAGATTATGTAAATATATGTGGATGTTCATTTGAACTCCATGCTTCTCTTTATTAGTGTGTTGGTCAATCCGAGCTGTGCAGCAGAGAGAAGTTGACTCTCTTTAACTCTGTGAATCACTCGTGTCAAATTGCCCCGTTGCTTAGAGCTGAAAAGGTTTTCCCAGTCTACAACCACGCCTGTCACACACACACACAATAAAAAATACCAATGCAAAGATCAACTTTGATGCAAAAGCAAATCTCCTGCTTGCTGTTGTCCAAAAATGTAATTAAGGAAACTGTAGAGCAGGAAGAGCCTGTAACATCTCTGTAACACTGAAACTGAAACATTGAGGTGAAAATAGAGTGGTTTTAAAGTGCAGCAGAAATGTAAAAGCTAATGGGCGCGCTGCAGCCCTCATGCGCTGTGTCACTGAGTCATGTTTTCTTCACTGCTCACTTATCTCATAGTTGCTCTAGTCGTTTTGCCAAGACGAGCTCAGACAGGTAGATGTGCATTCTTCATCCTGGCCATCAAATAACAAATATGTGAGAATGACAGGTGGAAAAAACTCAGAGTTTTTTCCACCTGTTTTTTCCGTGAGTGTCTCTTGGAAATATGCTGGAAATTAGCTCCAAAGTTGCTCTTATATTTAAGTATTTTATGCCAGATTTGTATTGGAGGACGTTTACCAGAATATTCATCAGTATTGATGATTAATATTAGAACAAAGTGGAGATGATTCTGTAGTATAGCATGTTATTAACAACACACCACGCTGTTTCTTGTCATATTGCTGTGGTCTTCAAAAAACAAACAAACAAACAAACAAAAAGAAACAATAAATAGAAAACATGCCCCAAAAACTAAAGTCAAACAGATTCAAACATGCCTCTGTATACAAGTCGATGACTAATGGAAGCCGGCGGGGGGAGATTTTCCCTCTGCAGGAAAGTCAATCACACACTGACAGGAGACCAGCGAGGCCAGCAGAGGGCAGCAAAGCGAGACTGATGATTTTCCAAATCAGATCCTTTCAGGTTACAGAAACAGACGAGGTCAAAGACAAAAGCTGCACTTTTTACAGCTTTCTGAAATTTCAAAAGGCGTATTTGTGGAAGTGTTAATTTGGGAAGTTGGAAGAGTGCCAGCGACAGCTCCTCCTAACACACTTCTTATTGTTTCCCAGAGTCCGCATGATGGCGTAAAACAAATCGCAGTTTTTAGGTTTAATCTACAGGAATTGCTTCGAAAACACATATTATCAAGAAACACTTCATACATTAAAACCAATAAACAGTACATATGGCTAGTTTTTTTTTTTATTAAATAAACTTGATTTGGTGTGAAAACAATAACTAAAGATTAATGCTAAGAACATAAAAAGAAATCTGCTGATTTCAAAAGACATATTGAATTTAATTTTTGAGTTTATACAATTTAATATTTTAAATTATTTCACTGGGTATTTTTTGTGTACTTTTGTCTAGACTTTCTAACAGATTCTTTCCTTTCTTAGTTTACATTAACTTCAGTGAGTCTAATTCAGTGGATTCATATATTCATCTAACATATTGTCTAAACGTGAATAGTCTGCGTTAACTTTATTTGTTTTTTAACTTTTTTAATTAAAGCTTTTAGGGTTTTTTTTAAATGGTGCAGTTTAAACCAAAGATGTCCTCATCTGATCCCTGGCGTCTGACCAGCTCAATATTTTCTTTTAAGTAATTGCTGTCCGTGAGTAAACTAGCTCTCAGTATTTGATGTTGGACCACTGTGAGTCATCACATCAGCATCCAGCATTAAGTTTATGGAGCTGAAGGACGACTTTTTTTCCATCAATTTTGTATACTGAAGATTAAATGGGAATCGCATGGAAATATATCGCAAATCATCACAGTGGCCGAGCCATGTGAACATACACACCTCATGAAAACATTGTGAGCAGCAGCAAGAATAGATTTCATTGCAAACTGAAGAACAGGAGCTTGGCCGATGCTTAACTCATTGACACAACAATGAACTGAATTAAGAGTGTGACAGAATGTGACGTGCCCTGTCACAGTCGCATCATATTTATCATAATAGCTCAACTTTTAATACAGACGCCACAAGATGAATTTATTTTTTCATTTTCCAAGTCATATTCATTATTGTGACTTTAAGTAGAGTATTAAATGTATTTTCCATATACTTCCTGTGCTGTTTCTGCTTTTTTATACTGAGGTATCTTGTTTCCATTGTGTTTGTTTTTATGTACATTGTCGATTTATGCTTGTTGCATGTGGTCCGTTGGGTATCTGGCCGACATCATTGATTTGACTATTGCTATGAAGCTTAGGCTAGTATTTTGTGTTATTGCTAAATAAATTCAGTTTAGTTTAATATAAATACTAGTTGTGATAACATTGTGGAGTTCAAAAATTTATTTTCTTATGTAAAGATTTTCTGAGCTCAGAAGATTGCTTTTAAAAATATTATGTCTTAATTTCAGCACCACTGAACTACAGCATCCTGTGAGCACTACTGCTAAGTGACTCAAATGCAGAGAAATCATCTAAGTGTCAGACTCCTTATGGGGACATGCTTATTCCTAACCGGTTGGATCACAGTTTATAAAAGCGAAAAATAAATATTGTGGTAGTTTCTGTTGATAAATGTGTTCAGTATTCTGCGTATGACTTGTGTGCAGGGCTGGATTTACAAAGATGTGGGCCTTCGGCTAGAGCCAGTTTTGGTCCCATACACAATACAGAAAAGTTCTTTTACTAATGCAAGTTACAGTAAGTTAGTACTTAGTCCTATATATCAGTGAGCATGATTTGATGCATGGTGGGTTTAATACGTCTCCTGGCCAACAGCTCCATGTTGTTCCCAAAATAATCTCCTAAAACGTCATGATTGTCAATGATGAATTTCCCAAATATTAATACAACTCACTCGATAACACCTTGTGAGTGTTATATGGAGCACAATATTTGCAAAACCAATTTGCTAAAAAAAGGATAATATTTAGGGGCCCCCCAAAAGATGGGGCCCTGGGCTGCTGCCCCTGTGAGCGCTTTCTAATGTCTGGCCCAGACTGTGTTTAGAGTCATTTTATGTTTGAGTGTAAGTAGTCCTAAACACTGCATTTAAACAAAAGAGAAGAAGAAAATATACAAAATTATACAGCTGCACATGTTATAATGGTTGATGAAACAGAAATCTAAAGTAGAAATACAAAAATAAAGCATGGCAGTGGGTTTACTTAAGGAGGTGGAGGGTGGAGGGCGGAGGCCCCCAGAGTTCTGACACCACTTCAATTACATGTTGGCCTTTTGTACTGAAAGGAGGGTGTGTTTGGGTGTGTGTGTGTGTGTATTTGTGAGGCCAGACGACGCTCTTCGGGACACCCACCTCGCCTGGCACCCAGTGGTCCTGCCCTGGGCTGCCCACAGGATGCCCGCTTGCTTTGATTTCCTCCTCATCACACACACACGCACATGCATGCACACACACTATAGAAGATAGTCTGAAATCCCTCAGAAGATCTTGTAATCTTTTTCTTATTTCTTTAGATTCTGGCAATCAGCAAGCAAAACCTTCTCAAGTCTGTTGACTTCCACCGCCCAAAGCAATTCTCACATTTACAGATACTGGCTTCAATAAGGACAAGAACTGTTTTTTTTTTGTTTTTTTCTTTTTTCATCTGCTGCGGTGTGTCAAATTAGCTGATAAGTTATCAAAACTGTCGTCCAAATCTCATGTACCACATTTCTGTTTCATTGTGTGTCTGCGTTGATGTTCACTGTCACCCTGTCCGCTGCCTCTCCATGTTGCGTGGACAGATGTGAAAGCCTCCCCAGGCTTCCTGAAAATAAGACACAGGCTGTTTTGTGTCAGACTTTTGACACAAAATTATGCATTCTTCAAAACTAAAGAGGCATGTTATTTAAATTTTATTCCGAACTTTAATCAAGATTTATTTGCCAAACTTTACCTCATAGATTTTTCAGCCATAAGATCTTATCTCCAAATTGTCCTGACTCCCAGTCTACCTTAATACAGCTATTTTTATCAGGATATTAAAGTTTGTACAATATTTGTACAAAAAAGTAGAAAACACATATGTAGTTGGGTGGATTGCAAAAACCTCATCAAAGAAACCAGTTGAGGTTCTATTTGTATTATGAAAAGCAGTTCTAATGGAACAAAAATAAAAAATGTGTTCCAGTTTTTGCTGTTCTGTCTAAATTGGTAATTTACATGAAATGTTTCTGAAAAATCCTACCTGGGGTGATTTACACCTGTAAATTGTTAGATGTGATGCTAATGTATTTCATGAATAATGCTAGCATGTTTTTTATGCAGTTTTTGCAAAATGGTATTTAGCATATTAGATGAAGTTCAGAGTTTGCTTAAAAATGATTTAATGCTATTTTTAGTTTAATCTCACAAATTGTTTTGTACATATTTTTATACACTTTTTATACACAACGTAATAATACTTCTGGAAATTATTAGCTATTTACTGATTTCACCTACCAGATACATGATACATGTTTTTAAAGAATTACACATGTACTTCCAATAAGGCAATTTTACCTTAAAATACTGAACTTCCTGACTTTTCCAGGTGTTTGATAGAGCCAAGATGCACAATCTTTCAGAACCAAATTGCTGCCATTGTGCTCCCTTCCACACCTTTCCTTCCTTGTTCATTCATCATTCAAATTTTATAGGTAGGATCAGCTTTTTCCCAATTATTTGAATTTCTCCGAGGCTCACAGAGACTCATACCACGCAGTCACGCCCCACCCAGGGTGTCTGCACAGTTCCGGGCCGCCGGGCAATTAGCTGTAATAGCAGGAAGCTAGTTAGCGTTATCTGCTGCCATGGCGGCCTCCACTGGCACTGCCGGACCCTGGACCGGTCACGTAGAGGCACAGACAGGGAGCCTGGAAGGGGAGGAAGAGGAGGAGGTGGGCCAGTCCTGACGCCCTCGGGCAAATGGCCCGAGAGGACATCTGTGTTTCACATCTGGCCGTCTCCATGGCACATTTACAAATCAGATCTCAGGAAATAAAGGGGTGTAGAGTTTGCCTTTAAATCCAAGCTAAACCGGCCTGAAATTGAGTCTCCTGTTGCTGTCTTGTGTGACAGACAGCCGCCCCCCATGGCTGCAGCGCCGATGGATTCTCATTGTTCCTGCAGCACGTTTCTCTTCCTGTGCATACGACAATGGAGCACATCCTCGGGAGTAAGCTGGGTGTGTGTTAGTGAGCACAGGAGTGACGGCAGGAGTAGCTCTGAAAAGTGTAAGAGGATGTGGTCAGGGAAGCCCAAAAGAAAAAGACAAAACACAATAAACAACAGAAATCCCTGAATGCCTCTCAGACACAACAACAGTCACGTAGGTTTCACCAGCTACAGGTCACATCAGTAGACTGGCGGGCGCTCAGCGTGGGCAGGATTCAGAGAGATTGTATTTTGTACCGTTTGTAAGCCTAAGATCAAATACACAATAATAATTAAACAAAAATATACCAAAAAATGCACAGGATCTCTAATGCTTTTAAATCACGGTATTTAATATTTATAAAGTGCGCGCATTTGATTTATTTTAAACTGATTTGGTTTAGTTAAAATCAAACAGTTAATGTTTGCATAACACAACATTTCTGAATACGTCGTAACCTGATGGCTCAACTGGTTTGTTGCTCTAAAAATCCAGAGCTGAAAATGAGTCAGACACCAAAATCCAGTCATCTGTCCTTCACAATCAACCTGGAACAAAGTAATAGAGAAAAACGCTCTGCCCTCTTAGCGCCTGTGCTCATACCTAGCAAATGTTTTAGATTATGAGGTGGATGGCTATTACACATCAAAATCAGAACAGTATGATGTGTGTTTATACTCAGCCCTTTTAGTCTGACACCACTAAATACAACCAGTTGCCATTAAAAGTAATCTCATTAATAAAAAAAATGTCCACTTGTGCATGATTCAGTCACAGTATAAATACTCATAATTGAAAAACTGTCATAAGAAGTTCTGTTTGCAGTTTGCTGACACAGAAAACGTGTGGAAAAACCTCATTTGTAGTCAGATGAGGGTTTTACTACTGAGCTACATGCAATATGCCATGCATGACTGTGAACATACGCAGCACATCTCCATGACGACACCGTCACCACGGTGAAACATGGCATCGCTGGTCGTCCCGTTGACAGATTCTCCCACCCGAGCAGTGGACTTTTGAAGCTCCTTCAAAGTTACCTTTCATCTCTTGGCTGCTTCTCTGACGATTGCTTTTCGTTTCGTTTCCATGCCAACTGATCTCTGCAGAATCTGCGATGGGCCTTTTGTTTCTTTACTCATCGGACATCCTGACCGTGGGGAGAAAAATACGGACATTTAAGTCAACGGGAATTGTCCTATGAATGTTTTACTCGTGAATAATCTTCCTCACTGTACAATGATCGACTAAAATTGTTCGGAAGCTGGCAATTCACTGCTGATGCATGTCTTCCTCTGCGTTGTTCCCATTGCAGGAAGGGTTTAAGCTTTTGTCCTCGACTGCATTGCCTCCACTGGAAGCTTTTTCTTGCTTATCCTAATCACAGCAGAAAAATCGAATGACTGAAGACAAAAGGTTAAGTAACTGGTGAAGCTATTTTGCAAGTGTCTCACAGTGGTGAGCAGCTTCTAATTAAATATTAAAAAATAAATCAGTTTACCGTGAAATTCCTTATAATATCCTCTTAATTTGCTTCTTTTAATGCGTGCTCGAGGGATGCATTTGACAAGAAACCTGCATTAGGCCAGATATCAGTTCTCTCAGAGACAGAGTGAAGTCTCCTGACTTCCACCCTCTTGCTCAAATATAGTTAGTTGGTTTCAAGCTGGACACTATTTGTCAGCTGTGAGTCAGTCAGGTATGTAAACCCACAACATAAATATAGACCATCGACAATGATGGCTTTGGGAAACCGCTTGATTATTTTCTTATAGTGCCAGATACAACTAATGCACTTTAAGCACCTTTTTTAAACCTTGAGGTCGAAAGGACCTCAAGGTTAACATGAGCCTCATTGTTAAAAAATAAATTAAAATAGTTGAAGTCAATTTTTGTGTGTTGTTGTGCGTAAAGACCTGTGAGAGAAGCTGCTGCACTGATCTGTTGTAGCAGGAAAACCGATGTGTGAAATGGACTATGACTACTATCCGGACTGATCTGATAAGTTTAGTGTGTGTGTTTCTCTGAGTGTGTGCGTTTGATAAAGTAGATGAGTTACCGTATGTGTTTATGTATTAAGTCTTCCTCCCATCAACAGCAGCATCAGTCTACAAAGGAGGCTGAGATAAGCCCCACTAAGAGCTTACTGTAAAACCGCATGGTTACGTGCCAGCTTCCCATCGTTTCAATAAGGTTTGACACTAAACACCTTTCCCAACGGTATCTAACAATTCCATGGAAAATAGCATTTTGTTTTTCCAGCAAGATAAGTTCTGTATTTTCCAACTAGAAGCTCTGAGGTATCTGAGTTGACCTTCGTGATTCTCCCGCACTGTCACTCACTGTTGCTTCCTCAGGCTAAATGTCAGGCGTTTAGACGAATCATTGTTTTCCTCGACTCTTTTTGTATCAGAGATCATTGAGAGGTTGCTGGAAGTGCTTGGAGGACAACATCCTCTGCGGAAATTTGAGTGAAAATACAAACTTTTGCCAAAGAGCTTGCAGCCCATTGCCGTGTTTGGACTTTCATTCACTCGTGTGATGGCATGCAAAATAAGCTACAAGATAAATAAACAAAGCTTCATTCTGGTAAGTTATTAGAAGAACCGGGTCGGGGTCAACAACCTCCCATGTCATCTGGTGAATGCGGAGACCAAAATGCACTATTGTTAAAAAAATATATTAAAAAATTCAGCCACATGCAAAGGAGAGGAGGTTTCTCAAATATCTTGATTTTATATTGATCCCAGAAGTATAGACAACCCCAGTGTACAAGGACAGACTTTTGTGGCATGAAAATGTAACACCAGCACAAAAATGCAAGTATACAATCCAGTTACATAAGTATGTACACCTGTAGTCTAACACTCTTGATTTAGTTTCAGCATTCAGCTGTTCTGGATTTAAACTTCCCAGTAAGTTTAACTCTGGGGTTTGTCTGACATTTGCTCATCTGAATCATTTAAAAGCCAGAGGCGGCTTCTGGTCCAGGACTTGTGCACAGTTGCTCTGGGCGACATAAGAAAGAGAAGGGTTTATAACGTCACTGATAATATCACTCATTCATCACTCTGCACAAATTTTCTTCAGTTTTTTTTGCAGTTAACGAGGAGTTGGCACACATTATGCTGCTGGCAATGGGGGAGATTATTTCACGTCCTCTGAATGGGACTGCACTGCATTTTGTCCCACGTCAAGATTTTGCAGCATTTTGCTGGAGGGTTTCACCCAGAGCACCGTGCAGGAACTGTTTAAAGTCACAGAGCATGTTGCTGATCAACTTGTGTGATCTTGACAAATTTTAACAAAGAAGACTAAATTAACTCAGAAGGTACTTCAGCAAAGTATTAATTTGGTCACACTTCTGCCATGACACCTGTACATGTTTTTTTTTTTATTTCAATTAAATTGTACAAAATATGCAGAATGCCACTTTTAAAGAGGAAAAAAATATATTATTTATGATAATCTATTTTTAGTTGTGATTAATATCGGTAAGTTTTGCAGATCCACTGAATGTAAAATGGTCTAGGTTTCAGGGAAGAAAAGCTCTTTCGGTACTTTGCCCTGCTCGCCTGCAAACATTTTTTGCTTAGTCTACAGACATACTTTATTGAGAGATACTTAAATTTAGATGCGCTGACTGCAGTGCAGCCCACCATCTGTCTTCCTCCAATTGTTGCTGCTGATTGTATTTTGAATTTCAGTGGCGTACAGTAACGGGGACAGTTCCAGCGATAGTCTGACAAAATTACACACTGTGGCTCCCGATGACAGACTGATTAAAAAAAAAAAGAAAAACTAAAAAAGAACATCACCATTAGCCTAGGGATGAATGTAAAATAAACCAGATCTGCACAAAGATGGCTGGGATGATTCTCTAACCCAAATGTTTGGCTTATAGTTGGGACAGAGGTTGAGCAGTTTTAGCTAAACATTTGGTCAAAAATTTTGACTTGGTTTGTTGGGTTAACAAAACCTGTAGTCTCTAACGAGTATGCTGCAACACACTTGCATAGAGTACGTTGCTAGTATGCTAACTAGCATAGAGACTACAAGTTAGCACTGGTCAGAGGCCATTTTGAACCAGATATCACAGAACCTCTTCCACAGGATAAAATAGCAATTCCTAATATTGTAAAATGATTTGTGTTTAAGTGTCTTAATGACGTTAGTTTAGATTAAAGTTTTAATCTAAGTTAACACTTCAACACATAAAATGTGTTTGTTTACTTGAGCAAACGTTGACCTTCCACTCTCTAAGTAGTTAGCGCAAGCTAGTGTTAGCTATGTTTCACACTTAGACCAAAAAATAAAGTATAAAGTCATAAAGAATAAAACATATGAAATATATAATATTTTACACAGTGTGTAATACAATTGGTTGTCAAACATCTTATTGGACATTTAGGGTCCAGTTATACCAGTCCTGTTACATCGAACGCTTGCTGGGAAAGTCTGATTTGCGAACGGTAACTGTAGTAAGAATCAAAGAAGCAAAGACTTGTTTATCTAAGAGCATATTTAATACCTTTAGTTGTTGTTGAGTTTTTGAACTTGTAGCTTTTTTTGTGGAGAAAACTGAAAGTTAAAAAGAAAACTGTTCATATTTTCACAGATCACCAAGATTCATTTCCCTGAGCGGGGCCAGCTAGTTCCCACATTGCTGTCAAATTATGTCATTCTTTCAGAATGTTCTGCTGTTTTCCAGATTGGGTTTGGATTCTCAGATGAAAGATCTGGTGAAAGACTTGGTGGCGACATCAGGATTGTTTAGACTGTGCAGCTGTTTGAAGAGGGACTTGGCTCTGAGACTCACTCTCATCATCACACTGCACTTTGTTTACACTTCCCCAGTGTTTTAACGGAGCATTTCCACCTGTTGTGGCCATAAGTAAAATGGAAAAAATGATATTGGTGTATAAATGTAAGATTAAATGATGTTTGAAAAGTGTCTGTGGGTTTTGGAAACACTAAGAGTAAAATATAACCACAAAGAGTTTATGAATAACAATGCTTTTCTGATTATGCTGTTGTGAAATGGGTCCCAGACAGAAAAGTCATTTTTTAGCCCCTTTCATTTCTTATTTCTTCATCTGTCATATTTTCTAGTTATTTTTTGTTTTGCAAATGTTTATTCATTTAACGGTATGCTGGTTTAAATTCTTTTCCCAGCAACAGTTAGATTGTTTTATATCCTGTGTAGATCTCTGTGTTTTATTGTATTCATTACTGTCTTTCCTTCACTTTCACTCTCAGCTGCATTGCATCCTGTTGATTAACTCACCTGGTTCATATGTCACTAATCACCTCTCTAGCCATTATAAGCTTTCATCTGTTATTCTGGTTTCTGAAATAATCTTTTTGTGTCTTCTGCAGAGTTTTTGGACTTGTGTTATTTCACTTTCCTGACTCAGATCTGCACTTTGTTCCACACATGCAGCACCAAATAAGGTGTTTTTTGGGATATTTAAGTTTGCCACATTTCTATTGTGAATGATTACTTGAATTTGACTGTATATGTTTTATATGTATGCTTTGGTGCTACTCATAATATAACATTAGGTGCGTTTTGATCTGATCTACATGCTGTTTTCTTTATTCTGCATATTTTCACTGCATATTTTGAGTCCACTTAATTAAATCTGTCTTCTTGAATTCAGATTCAACTACTAAAATGTAAAGAGCTATTAGAAAGCAGAGTGCGTGTCCTTTCACACAGGAAGAGAGGAGCAGCAGGCAGGAAACTTCCCCAGGTGATATTTACCGAAGATATGTGGCGCTCGCGGGGTCAGACAAAATGCTGACCACAATGGCCACACGAACAATCTGCAGAGTGTTTACTGGTTATTTATGTGACAACAATGGTTGGCGTAAACAGGTCCTGAGGACCTTGGGCCATCTCTTTTACACCGTCTTGTCTGCGAGTAAATATCGGCAGGATAAATGTAGCGCATACGCTGTCACATTTACAGAATAGACGGGACAGGAAGTGTCCCTTTTGTTGAGAGCTGGACAGTTGTTATTTTTGTAACAGTGATTATACAGAGTCACGGCTTAAAACACGCGACTAAATAGCAAATCGTATCATATGAGTGCTGCTGTGTTGTTGGGTAATTCAAATAGAAATGATCCTTAATATGAATAACGCAACTTTAGTGTGTGGTGGGAAATATATGTCATATATTACCTGAGAGAAGTGAGTAGAAAAATTGCCATGCTTCCTTTAAGTAGGTGAGCTACCCCACAACGCTCAGATGTAACAAGAATGTTACTAAGAATTGGAAAATTGAAAAAGGGGTCAATAATCTAACATAACCTGGAATGCTAAGCAATTAACACAACATTTAGGATGAAATGTATGATTCTTTTCTTTTAATACTGTGAAACCTCCGAATACAAATTTTATTAGTTCCAAAAGATGCATTGAATCTTGAAGAAAAGTACCTATTACTGATTCAGTGACGAAACATCTCACAGTTAGGTCCTGCAGTCAGATGATCTTCATGAAGCCCACCTGTCTACATAATTTACAATATTTTCACTTATGCAGTTAAGATGACCCTTGAGCTTTTACCCCTGACCCTGAGGAACCCAGTGTAAATGTCTCTGTACATAAAACAGGAAAAAAGACAATACAGGCATTTTATATTTTGCCTTTCCATTTTAACACACCTCACAAAAATGTTGTTCAATAACTCTTCAGATTTGTTTCAGCTAAATGAACCTCAAGCTACACTTATTAGTGTATTAAGACACTTGTGGAAACACACGCGCACACGCACGCACACAGTACTGTTTTGGTCACTGCATAGAGATTGAGGGTGTGTCACCAGAGTCTCTCTGTCTCTCACTCCTTCCTGCCTGTCTCGTCCTCATGTCTTCAGCTGACACATCATTGTTTCTGTCAGTCTGTGTGTATAGTATGTTCTCATACACAAAGTATAGAAAGAATGTGTATTATGTGCTTATATTCTATACTCTCTCTGCCTGTTATTGTTGCTTAAACAAATGTTTCTGTTCATTTTATCTGTATGTCCCTAAATAGCAGCAAGTCTTCTAAACTATGCTTCCTTACAGGAAGGGAATGTATAATTCATTTTATGAGTTATGTAATAGTTAAATCAGTTTAGGTAGATAAAATCAATGTGAGAAGACACATTGAACCAAAGATATTCAGATAAGGGCCTTATCTGAATATCTTTGGTTGTTCAGAACGTGGGACCTCTAAACATTGACTGTTCTTTCCTTGAAGCGCTGGATATTTAGGCACAAAGAGCAAAAGCGCTGCGAAGGCCAGTGGATTCTATAGGATTTCTTGTTATTCTTTTCTGCCTTAAAACACAAATTTGGGGGCCTAAACATATTCAAAAACTCACCAAACTTCACCCAAAATTATCCCGTGTGAAATTAAATGTGGAATCAAAAATGGGCGGGGCCAAACTGCTCTACAGCACCCCCCAGTGACAGACAAGACAAACTGCACACTGTAGAGATTTGAAACTTGCTATGTAGATACACCCCCCCTTCCCAAACCAAGAGGTATGTCCTGAAATGTACAGGGATGCTGCAACTTTGGATCAGAGGGGAAATTTTGACCATTTTTGCTGTTTACACACCTTGAACCTTAACAAACTCCTCCTAGGGATTTTGAAATATCGGCTTCATCTTCGGTCAGCACATAGGTAAGGGATGAGGGACTAAAAGTTATCAAAATCTTGAATTTGTGAGTGTGTTTATGTGGCCAAGTAGCAAACCTACCATACTCACCAAAGCCAACAAAATACTATAATTTTTACACAGCTTGAAAAATCTTTCGAATCATCACTTCACAGTCACGCATTCGTCTGTCACATTAAATCCCAATTAAATAAATTAAAATTACTGGACATTGTGATAAATTTGAAAAAATAAAAACCAAACAAGTGTGAATAATTTTTCCAGACACTGTGTGTGTTTACTCTTTGTAGGGCTTCTGATCCGATTGGAAAAGGAAATCCTACGAATATGATCCAGACCCTTCTGTCAGAGTGTGCCCACCCTCGTTAATCGTCCTCATTATGAGCACACTCCAATCTAATGAGCCATAATAACACCTCCTGATAACACCATGATAGGTGGCCCCTTTAGACTCTCCAACCTTTGATTGGCTGCCTGAACGGCGGTGTGCAGATACTGATAGGCTATCAGACAGAGGGCTGGCTCCTGGCCAATGGAAGTGATACGACCCAGAGGAATGAATCGGACTGACAGCAGGCATTTTTCTGCCACAGAGATGAAAGACTAATGACGTACACTGTGTGAGTAAGGGTGTGTTCGGGTATATGAACATTGGCAGACCAACTGATTGATCTTTTTAAAAGAAGTATGTCTTTAACATTAAAGGTCAACATAACTCTATGTGTCAACAACCTTAACACTAGACCTCTGTGGGGCTTGGTGATGGGACCATTAGGTGGTGGAGATCTTTTTTTTTTTTTTTTTTTTTGGCTATAAAGGAAGGAGCCATTGTAGCCAATAGAAAACTGGTGAAAATGTCCAATAAAAATGAGAACAGGTGGAGATTTTTCTTAGAAACAAACAACAAACCTAAACAAAAACAGCAAAAGCTGTGATGGAGTGGTTTAGACCAAAACGTCTCTATGTGTTAGCATGGTCCAGTCAAGGCTAATATGGATATAAATAATCCTGTTTAGGATGAAACAGCAGAAACAGTTAAGAACAATAAAATGCATTTTGTCATTATTTTATTCAAAAGGCCAAGACTCTCAGAGACTGAGAGTGAGCTTATGCAGTGAAAACAGACTATTTATGTCTTCCAACATAAGGTGAAGTTTTACTTTCTCATCAGCAATACACAGAGAATGCAGGATGTCTTGTCCACTTGTACTTTGAGTTACAAGTGGACTCAAAGTACAAGTGGACTTGTACTTTGTACTTGTACTTGTACTCAGACTGCTCAGAGCTCCCCTTTCTAAATGAGTCCACAGATCTCAAAGCACAAAATCTTAAAGTTCCCAATTCTCCATCCAACACAAGACTTAGACCAAAATCCAACTGAGCACAATAAGTTTACAGATGCTCTTTATTGATCTATTTTGAAAGAAAGAATGGGAAAAATATAAATTTCTAGATGTATAAAGCTGGCTGATAAACCCCAAAAGACTGGCAACTGACTCAGTGGGGACTTTGTCTTGGTCTGTCACATAAAATCCCTGTAAAATACACTCCAGTTAGAAGAAGTAACATCAAACTGTTTAAATAAATACTTAACTTCATTGAATGCATCTGCAAGACTGTGCACTGTTTGTTAGATGTGTGCACATTTTTTCAGGTGCTGCAACATGAAAGCTCTGAGACACATCCCAGAGTCATAATGGTGTCATATATTACAGATAGGTCAGAGGTCATAGCAAAGGACACCAGGTTATGACTGTTAAAAGATTTTAAAGCATAAGAATAAAAGATGAAAAAAAACAAAAAACAGAGAAAACCTTCTTTAGTACTGATAAAAGGGGAACAACCTCCGAGAACGTCACAGAACGGTAACCTTTGTTTGCAGAGGAAAAATCTTGAGTTATGGCACCATTATTTGGTTGTGATGAGAAAAATGCATTTGCTGAATAAAGCTCTGCTGCCGATTTTGTTCAGCATAAAGTATAAAACAGAGACATTTTTTCCTGTACTGTAAGAGGAAAAACTCCATAAATAGTGTTTCCTCTCTTACAGTACAACAATGTGAATTTAAACCAGAAAAAAGTGCAATATTCAGATTTTGTTTTCCTAAATTTAAAACTTCAACTAAAAGGCGATCTCAAT
Source organism: Girardinus metallicus (assembly GCA_903067095.1). Classification (NCBI taxonomy): domain Eukaryota; kingdom Metazoa; phylum Chordata; class Actinopteri; order Cyprinodontiformes; family Poeciliidae; genus Girardinus; species Girardinus metallicus. The sequence continues at coordinate 10,195 of CAEGAE010005115.1, read as the reverse complement.
TCTGACTGATGCTTTGATTTCCGTTTCACGGTTACAGCTGTTTAAAACTGTCTCCTGCATTTCTTAGGAGTAATCATTGAAGCTTCCCAGCAGATTGCCATCATTTAGGAGCAACGTGGCAGTTTTGGCATACTCCCTGCGCACTCGGCTACACGTGCTCAGGCAGATTTTCTACCTTTTAAATGAAACAGGAAAAGATAAAAAAAAGAAAAAAACATCTTTCGTCATCTCTTCTTTCCCTTGAGGACTGCCTGCCCCGGCTTTCATCCAGAAGCCTGGGGGTAAGAAACTCAGGAAGGGGCAAAGAGGAAGAAAGGAAGGGAAGAAGATGATGTCAAAAAAAGGGTGAAAGTTAGAGAAAACCGATTTGGAAGCATATAGTGAATAGAAAGAAAAAAAGACAAAAAAGATGTAGGAATGAAACGAGTACGAGATGACATCGTGTTTCATGAATGAACAGCAGAAATTTGGGTTGTAAGATAGGATGAGAGACAAGAGCGTGTTTTCTACTTGCCCCCTCCCTTTCCCATTTCCTCCCTTTTCATCTGTCCCAGTGCCCCTATATAACCTCTGACACAGACCATGCCTCAGTCAAAGTTGTGTCAGCAGCACAGGAAACTGCAGCTATCTGTCTGCCTTTGTGGTACCAATATTTGAGCTTCACTTGTTTGAGGAACAAACCGCAGTTAGTTTTTATATCCAGCTGGAATTCTGGACTGATGAGCTTCCACCAGGAGAAGATGCTAAACCAATTAGCCATTATCTGTCTGCTCCTGCCGCTGGTGCACAGCACAGGTAGGAACCGTAGGAATCACTGACTTTGACTTTAGTACCACCTTTTCTGTTGTGTTAATGCGTTTTGGCATGAAACAGACCTCTAAAAGACTGATTGTTTCGATGGATGAGGGGGCCATACATGTTAGCAGGAAATAATTCAGGAAACATCCAATAGGTCACTACACAGTGGTGAATGATAAGACTGCTAAACGCATCAGACAGATGCTATTCTGGATTAGCTAAACAGTCTCACTCATTAAGTCAGGATCTCACTCGTTTTGAGTGAATTTGTTTGATGAAAAAAAATGTAATTAAGTTCAATTTATTTAAACTTTTACACCCAATCTACAAAACAAAGCTTTTCTTTTGTCCAGGTCAAATTACAAAGCTGGAAATCATTTTAAATAAGCAAGACTTCCAGGTAGGAGAAGAGATGTTGCTGTTATGTAAAGGTAAACAAAACTTTATTTGACTTCCATCCGTCCGTCCATTCGTAAAGCTCATGATCCATTTTTAAAACAGATGCTCACCCTCTCTTTTCTCTGGTTCTCTGGTTTCTTTCTGCTGTCCCATCCTGTCTCCTGCAGCCACAAAAGAGGGAGAAATGACATGGCATAAGGGAGGAGAGGAGATTGATGATGAAGACATCGTCTCAAAGCTGGACTACACCAGCTCCAAGCTGCTCAAGAAAGCCAGCCTGTCTGATGGGGGCACGTACACCTGCACGTTTGAGTCTGATGATGGGCACAAGGTGGATGCTCAGTCAGTTATCTATGTCTATGGTAAGTCGCTGCACACACCCGACAAGCTTGTCGTTGTTGACTTTGTGGCATTTTTGTCCTTTAATTTCATTCAGATTGAGTATTTATCTTTACCTTTCACATGTTTTGTCAGAGGGTCCATCTTTCCATGGCACCACCACCTACCATGAGTTTCTGGAGGGAGCAAACGGGGTGGTGCCGTGTCTGGTGACCGGGCAGCCAGCGGTGGACATTACGTGGCTTAAAGACGGAGAACTAATCCCTTCTACACGTAAGGTCTATAGGACCAGCACCTACAAAACGTTTTACACCCCAAAAATGTGCTTTGTGCTTTGTGGTTAGTAATTTACAACTAACTTAGAATTCAAAATATCCTGTTATTTAATCAAAAACTGCCATGCTGCTGTTTTTGCAACCTGACCTGAAAATCTCTTCAGTCAAGTAATCTAGAGCATCAAGCATGTTTGTTATTCAGGGGATCCAAACCATGGAGGGAAATGAGTTTCAGCTTATTTTTCTGTGATAAAACTCATTGCTCTTCTTAAAAATAAATAAAAAAAAATTAAAATGAAACTTTCCTCATAACTTAAGCATGACATATGCTTAAGTTATATGTCATGCTGTTCTACCTGAACAGTGGTTCTGCCTGAACCACTGTTCAGGTAGAAAAATTAAATCTAATCAATGCGACTCACCGGTAGGGGGTGCTATGACAGACGTAAGTGCGCTCTAGTTTCTTACTTCTGAACATAAATCAATCTATTGGCCCATTTATGCCTAAAGGTCGGAGGGTTTTTTTTTGTTGTTGCATCACAAAACAGCATAAACGTTTAAATGAAGCACCCGTGGTCTAGAAAATTTGCACATTTTATCTAGAGATGCAGTTGAAGAGAATAAAAGCGGATAATTTTTGATCTGATGAAAAATTTGAACGTTTTTCCAGTTTAGTTTCAAACTTTAAGAAACTCATAAAAAGTCACAGATTAGACCAATTTCTAGGATATCTTTCTTGAATTAACATAAACATTTTATATTCTGCAACTTATGCTCTTCCTTGAAGACAACCTCTCTGCTTTTTCAGAAGTTTGCAATATAAACTCACTATTGAATCTCAGAATTTTGTTGGACTAATGCAGTTGAATTTGCCATCAAAGTTTGCCTATGCAAACTTTTACGCAGTACTTGAATCTGTGCTTCAATTTGTTAATAACAATAATACAAGGTGTTAACGACACATAGCATAAAAACTTGAGTTTCTATCAGACACAGACCGGCTCATCTGAGAATATTTAAAGAGACTTCATGTTTGTTTTTTAGATAATATTGGAAAATGTTATTATGGCCTTAGTCAAATTATAGTAAGAATAGATTTTTTGTGGGTATCATTATCAGTGAAGAGTGCTATTAGTTTGAAACTGTTTGCATTATGTTGGAAGTAAAATGCGAGTCCAGTTGCAGGTTTAAAAACAAGAACAAGATCAACTGGCAACTTGAAGTAAAGTAAAACTTGCTGCCATTGTTTAGTACTTCCTTTTCATTTGCATCAGTCATCATTGAATGTTTTTGAATATACAACGCCATGTGTCTAAAAAGCTTATATTATCTTAAAAATGATGTGTGCTACATTAAGACTCATATTTCATACTTGAAGTATGAAGTATGAAATTCTGTTTTGCTTACTAGAGGAAGAGTCAGAACAACTTTGACCAGCTGCAGTAACGTGATTAAAAATAGGATGTCAATAAGCTGCTAATGTGACCTTGTTTGGCTCCTTTCCTTCAGCTGGAGTTCGTGTTCGTAAGATGTCCGACAACACGCTTCATATTGAGAAAGTGAAGAGGAGCGATGCCGGGACGTACATCTGTCAGGCCCAGATCAGAGGGAGAGCAATCTACAAGCAACTTCCTGTCTCTGTTGTCGCCAACGGTTAGTCACTTCTTTATGGTATCCAGAGACATAGTTACAAGTAACTAAGTCTTATTATATTTTTCTTATAATTTTTGTAACTTCTTTTAATAATATGTCTCACACTGCAGCTCCTCCCACTGTGCACATCAGAGAAGAAGTGAAAAAAGTGATTGCTGGGCCTGAAACCAATGTGTCATTGCTGTGTTTGGTTGATGGTCTGCCAAAACCCAACATCACATGGACTCTGTAAGCCACCATTTTCTTATTTTATTATAAAAAAAAAATACTTTGAATACTTGAAATTCACACTAATTCTTTAAAAGCCTAAGGCTTTGATTACAGGATTGGATTTTTAAATGTCTAATTAATAAATTTCTACTAACAATCTGCATTTCTTTGTAAGGTGAAAACTTATTTATTTTTTAAATCAACATCTTAAATCTACAATACTAGAAGCCTTGAACATTTACTGTTAGTTGTTTCATTATAACTTCAAAAAAGAGAAAGAAAATATCTTCGGGACTCTATTGCCAGTCGAGGAATACTGAACATTTCTGTATTTTTTGTGCCTTTATATAAACTTCTTTCATGTGTTCTCCCTTTGCTCCCAGTTGACTGCTGAGTGTTAAACTATTACTCCCTCAAAAAGACTTTCACTGATATTCAGCAGAAACTGTCAGTCTGGCGTCTCTCGGCCAACTCCAATGTGTCTCAAAGAATCATCGTTGCATATAGGCTGCAGTGTCTTTAACATATTTACTCAGAAGTTTTAATTTACAAATGTAAATATTTGTGAGAAAGGCTGCCCAAAGGTTGCAATTCAGACAAGGAAAGAGTATGTTTTCTGACCAATCCTGACCTCAAAATCCAATATGGCCACCCTGTACGTACAACTTAATGATTGCAATAGAAACTGTTTTAGATGGTTATTACAAATTTCTGCGTTAGTCTCACTCACATTGTTAAGTTAGGGTTAATTACTTATTTTAAGTTAGAAGAATTAAATTTCTTGATTCTGATTGTATGAACAAAATGTCTGAAAATGCATTTTATCAAACATCGCACTGATTTCTGCTCACAAGATATTTTTGAAAAAGACATTTTTCCTCAACCATTGCAAACTATCAGTTACACTGAAGTCAACATTTGCCTTAAAAACATACAAAAGGCAGGTCAGTGTAAGAAACTTCCCTCTGAGCCACAACACAAGATACAAAAAACATAAGGTAAGATGGGCCGAGTAAAGATGGCAGTTTTTCTGTGTCAATATTCTGCGTCATTATTTACTTTCTTCTCAAATTTTGCGCCTCCCTCTGCTGGCTTTCTTGTCGCCTACAGTCACTGACTCCACACAAACAAGACATGAAACTATTTTTTAATTTTTCATCCGAAGGCCTATCGAGTTCGATCCGTCCCACCACCTCTTCAACTCCGACCGCAGCCAGCTCACCATCCAGTCCGTCGTCAGGGCCGACTTCGGGGAGTACATCTGCACGGCCACAAACAAGATCGCTGAGAGCAGCGCTACGTTCACGCTGCATGTTTTTGGTTGGTTTTCACACTCTGTCAATTAGTTTCTTCCGTTCTGATTGAGTGTACTGAAGCAAGATGATGATGCTTGTTCTACGTACAGAGTCTCCAGAGGTGTTTATCTCAGAAGATCAGCACAGTGTGAAGGTGGGCGAGCGCGTCTCTGTGTCCTGTAACGTGACTGGTCACCCGCAGCCTGAGCTGCACTGGATCAACAAGCAAAACGGAGAAGAACTGGTAATGATGCTCAAACAGTGACTCTTAAATGCGTACACAATAAAATACAAAGTCTTGAGATGCAAAGATTAGACATGTATGAATAATTTTAAATGTTTTTTCTGCATAAACATGGTTCAAGTGAAAAACAAGCAGGAAAGAAGACATATTTAAAAACCCTTGATGCACAAACTTTAGTTGAAGCACTTATTAAATTTAATTTCAGTCTTCTTCAGTTCATATCGACCATCATTATAGTTAATCAAATTAACCTGAGCGAAAGTTCAGCTGTCCATTTTTCTGGTATTTGCTCATATGCAACCCTTATCTTAAGCCATAGTTTGCAAAGAGGTTCCAAAGAATAAAAACTGAATCTAAATTGCTGTAACAAAGTTTTAGTTTAAGGTTATGTCCATAACCTGCCAAGCAATTCCACGTTTAACTTTTTTTCCACCCTTCAAACAGATGTGTTTGTTTTTCATTTAAAATGTACAGGATAATTGTCCTGTACAATTATGCCTTAAGAAACAATTTGTTAACGCATTTGCCATGGCCTCATTATTTTACATCTCAGAAACTTTTCCACTGAGTGTGTATGCCTGCCAGGGTTGTTGTTACTTTGCAATTTAACCGACATGCAAAAACTGAAAAAAGTTTTTGCCTTTTATTGTAATTCGTCACCTTCAAGCCCTGTATTTTAAATGTTTGAACCCTCTCCGCCAGGATTCGACTGGTCGTATCCAGGCAGTGGATGGCATGCTGGAGATTGAGGAAGTGATGCCCTCTGATGGCGGACGCTACTCCTGCATGGCTGTGGGAATTTCTGGAAATGCTTCGAGAGATGTCGTAATTCAGAGTAAGGTTTCCACTTCGCTCGGGCACGTTTCCCTCTCAGTGATCAGCGCGTCTCTAGTTGACATTATTTCTGTGTTTTTCTGTCCTCCTGCTTGCCCTGCAGCCCAGCCCGGGCCGCCACATTACCTGACGGTCACCCCGGGTCCAACCTCTGTGCTCTTCACACTCAAAACCTTCCCCATCAACGGAGGAGCACCGATCAAAAGTTTTGTTCTGCAATGGAGGAAAAGTGCAATGGATAAGTGGGAGGAGACCACTGTTGCAGCTTCAGGTGAAAATTTGTGCTTTAATTAAGGTTTAATGGTTGTAATCCATGTTTCACCTGTAGTGATCTAGCCGTCTAGATAATCCTGAACCTTCTTTGTGTTTTTTGTAGATGTTTTGGCAATCATCAACCTCAAGCCGTACACCAAATATACAGTTCGCATGGCAGCCATAAATGATGTGGGACAGGGGCAGTTCTCAATGGAAAACACGGTTCGCACTGAGGGAAAACGTAAGTTTAATCTACTGCAATCATGTTACAACCGTCAACTTTAATGTATTTTCATTGGATTCAATGGGACTGTCACCAGAAATCCTCTTGACTCTGATAACCCTGAATGCATGTCATTGCTATCGGAAGTCGCCTAATTAGTAAACAGAGAAAAATAAGAAAAAAACATGTTAAAAAGTTGGTAGCTTGCTTGTAAAGTGTTTGGACATAAAAAAAATTATGTTACTTAACAGTAATGTTTCATCTTTATTTTCATCTGCTGTCTCTGTTTCTTCATGTCCATCTTTGATTGAAATCATCATACTAACATCTTCATATTGTCATTCTCTGCCGCCTGCTGATTCTGCTCACATCACCTCCTAATCTGCTGTCCTCCCTTTGCAGAAGGTAAAGTTCCCATGCTCTTTAACAAAAATAAAAACATGCAATGAAATATATTCTAATCATATAAATCCCAAAGTTATGAGTTAATTATTATAGCCTATTACAGCTAAATGGTTTCCCCTCCTGATTGCAGGTGAACCAGACAGTCCAGCTTTGTCCACCAGTCAGGCAGCAGTGGAGGGAAACTCCTTCTCTGTTCCTCTTCAGCAAATTGAAAACGGTGGCTCCCCTCTGCTGCACTTCAACGTCCAATACAAACAGGTTAGAGACCATGTCAGCTTAAGTCTACCTGTGTTAGTTCCTTTGTTTCTTGTCATTAATTCGCTTCTTGTGCTCCTTTTTATCCAGGATTCAGAAGAGAGTGAGTGGGAAACACTGCAGCTTCCCTCCGATGCTAACTCCATCAGCCTGAAAGACCTCAGATTCGGCTCAGACTATCACCTGGAAGTCAGAGCCGTCAACTCTAATGGCTCCTCCATCCCTGCAACGTTCAACTTCACAATTGCAGAACAGCCTGGTGTGTTGCCTCTCTCGTTCTCCGTTAGATGACACACGTTTTAAGTTAAAGATAATAATTACATTTATCTGGGTAATGTTTTTCCTTTGTCCCCGCAGTGAGCAGCAAGATGACCAAAGGCACTGTGGTTGGCATCGTGATGTTGATCTTCTTGCTGGTGTTCCTGGCAGTGGATGCCACCTGCTGCTACAGAAACCGCTGTGGTCTGCTTATGGCCGTCGCAGGGAAACTGTCCAGGTGGAAAGACCCAAGCCTCAAAAAGGTCGAGGAAGGAGAGGGGACAACTAACGGGTGAGCAGCAGTCTGGAAGACAGCCATCTCACAGATTCTCTTTCACTAGGAGCCTTCTTCTAAACATTCCTGCATTTTGTGCCTGCAGAGATGTAACACTGAAGGGTCTCTCCAAACCCAGAGGCAGTATTCAGCAGTCAGGGGTTCAGACGGTCAGCAAAGAAGCTGGTCAACTCTCAGAGATCACCTGTGACAAAGCTCCACTCACCAAAAATGAGTAAGTTTGTTCTCCCAACGCCAAGAAGTTGAATAAATACAGTATGAATATTCATAGTCTTTTAACTTTTTGGTATTTTTAAATTTTGCAGTTTAGTGTGATTCCATTACAAAGGAAAGTGATTCCAAAATAAATTAGTTGCATTGAATTTTAAAAATAAATGCTTTTTTTTCTTTCTCTATTTAACAGCCAATCATTTTTAATCTATCACAGTGAATTCCAACAAAAATACTTAAAAGTTTTTTTGATCGTAATTTGCTTAAATGTGAAAAAGTTAAACTTATAAATACCTTGGCAGACACTGCAGGCTACAAAGCAGAAAAAAATTGCAATCATTTTGCAGTTTCAAATTGTGCTTCGCTTTTATTTTAACACACTATTATTATTATTCTTTTATCCACAGGAAATTACACCCCACAGCTAACCTGTGAGGTTTCCTAAACTAAAGAAGAAAAAAACTAAAGACTACATGTTGTACAGAGATCCAGAGAAGAGGTCAGTGGATCCCCGCTGCTGTGGGAGAAGTCAAGCACACAGGAGAAAATGGTCGGATTTGGACTGATGGTGATAAAACTGAGCTCATCCTGCACCACGTGCTGTTAGCATGGAGGACACGTTAGCATGGCTGTTAGCCTCAGTTTTTACACTTGTTTGTCCTTTAACAGGGTAATAATGACGTCTGTGTTTTACAGGGTAATAGTTTTGTTACTGTGTAATCGCTGCAACTGCTTTTGTGAAAGAAAAACAGTAACATTTACTTGGCACAACAAACGTTCATTAGTTTCACAGAGAATAATCGCTTCGTCGTTGATAACTTCTTTATTGCTAATATCGTGTCGCTGAGTCCAGCTGGAGTCAACAGAATGGATTAAATACCGTATTATTTAACTGTATGCTACTGAAAACGAATGTAAATAAACTCTTGATAATATTTATTATTTTCTAACGTTACATTTATAAAAGTTATTTGTTTTATTTGGGTTTAGATACGTCCAACACCATCTTTAACTCGATGTGCTGCTGAGCACTTTCCTATAAAACGTCTTGGAAAGTCAGAAAGTTTGACACTTGTACTTTAAAAAGAACTTGAAAAGTTTTAATTAGCCACTTACAAAATGTATGTTTTCTATCAATGCTACAATATTACCAATAAATCAACAGAACAGTGTTTAGCTTTTTTCTTATTAATTATTCTAACGGTGTTTTTATTTTTATTTTTTTACCACTGTACATTCTGTATACATTTTGTGTTTCATAAACAGCTTGACATCTTTTTGGCTTATTGTATGAATGTTTTCTGCATGTTTACTCAAATAATATCAGAAGTGAAGAAAATGTTTTCCTTTCACTTATTTCATTTTTTAAATCAGTATTTTATCCCTACAAACAAAATGTGTTGAGTGAAACATGGCAGTGGCAGCATGATGATGTGGGGATAATTTTTATTCTGCTGGCCAGGAAAAGTTAGTCAGAATGAGGTGAGCAAAGCAGACATAAACCTGCAGCTGTGATCGCAGCAAGAAGCAGCTCAAGCATCGTCTCAGGGGAGCTGAATACTTTTTTAGATTTTTACTTGTAAAATGTTTAAACCCTGAGTTAGTTCTTCTTCATTTTCACAACTGTGCACAGCTTTATGTCAGAGTGGCATTTAAAATAGATATACTGAAGTTACAACAGTTTCCTGCAAGGCAGTGTGTGGCTCAATGGGCTGACCAGAAACACAAGTAAGCAATCATTTCTACAACTAGCAAAATATTGCAGCATATCTGTAATGTACATAGTTGGATTGTAGCACCAAAGGTGGTTTGGATGCAGACACAATTTTATATAAACTACAAACACTTAAAATCTTCCTTCCAAACACTGAGCTCATGTTGGTCTTTTGAAGCAATGGCCTTGAATGTCCAGAGGAAATAACTGATTCTTAACTTTTTTGTCCTAAAACTAAACTTTGTCCTTGTTTACAAACTGGAATAAACAGTGAATTAAGTTTGTTTCTTTGAATTTGAACTCTTTGAATTAGATAAAATCAGTTAAATAAATGATTACCAAGCTCTAACTAGATGTGGATCTGCACAAGCCCTGTCCTACTCGCCAACCTCAGAACGAAATCCAAATGCGAAAACAAGAAATGAAGATGTGGTAACAACCACAGCACAGGAATAATAACATCAGTTCAGCTAAAGACATGACCAACACCAGCATTAGGATGGTTTTGTCCTGATGACTGATAATCCACACTA
>CAEGAE010005109.1:0-28253 GCA_903067095.1 Girardinus metallicus | reverse complement strand
AACCCTAACCCTAAAACCTAACCCTAAGGCCAACACCTAATTACTGAAAATTTTTGACACCATACTACACTTTGAATGGTGTTTTTGTACTTTTTGATGTCCGAAAGTACAAAACCCTTAACCCTAACCCCTCACCCAAATCCTAAACCTTAAACCCTAACCCTAACCCTAAACCCTAAAACTAAGGCCAACGCCTAATTACTGAAAATTTTCGACACCGTACTACACTTTGAATGTTATTTTTATACTCTCTGATGTCTGAAAGTACAAATCCCTTAACCCTAGCCCCTCACCCAAACCCTAAACCTTAAACCCTAACCCTAACCCTAAAACCTAACCCTAAGGCCAACGCCTAATTACTGAAAATTTTCGACACCGTACTACACTTTGAATGGTATTTTTGGACTCTCTGATGTCCGAAAGTACAACACCCTGAACCCTAACCCCTCACCCAAACCCTAAACCTTAAACCCTAACCCTAACCCTAAAACCTAACCCCACAACCTAACCCTAAGGCCAACGCCTAATTACTGAAAATTTTCGACACCGTACTACACTTTGAATGGTATTGTTGGACTCTCTGATGTCCGAAAGTACAACACCCTGAACCCTAACCCCTCACGCAAACCCTAAACCTTAAACCCTAACCCTAACCCTAAACCCTAACCCTAAGGCCAACGCCTAATTACTGAAAATTTTCGACACCGTACTACACTTTGAATGGTATTTTTGGACTCTCTGATGTCCGAAAGTACAAATCCCTTAACCCTAACCCCTCACCCAAACCCTAAACCTTAAACCCTAACCCTAACCCTAACCCTAAACCCTAACCCTAAGGTCAACACCTAATTACTGAAAAATTTCGACACCGTACTACACTGAACATTTTTTGTACTTTCTGATGTCCGAAAGTACAAAGCCCTTAACCCTAACCCCTCACCCAAACCCTAAACCTTATACCCTAACCCCACGGAAAGCGCCTAATTACTGAAAATTTTCGACACCATACTATACTTTGAATTTTATTTTTGTACTTTCTGATGTCTGAAAGTACAAAACCCTTAACCCTAACCCCTCACCCAAACTTGTGTTTTTTCTATAAAATTTTCACAGAGGTGGAGAAGAAGAAGAGAGATATTTGACAGTTTCTCTTAATCTCTACAAGTTCTCCTCAGTCCTGTTTCTCTTATACTCTCTTCACCTGAACCCATTGCTGTATTGATTTGGCTATAATTTGGATTCTCATGCTGAATCTTTGGTTTTCTGGCAAGGTTTTTATAAAACATTTCCCCGTAGCTTTAGGACTCCATGATGGCTGGAACTCCGTTAAGGTTCCCTGGGCCTTTTAAAGAGATGCACATCCTTCACCGTACTCAACAGTGACCTTGAGATGCTTTCTCCACATATTGATCCTCTGATTCTTGCCGAACCCACCTGGAGCGCTTGTTACATTTATCTAAATTCTTAATGTCTCAGGCTGATCGTCCACACGGCACTTTTTCCATGCAAAAGGAGCCCTGACCAAGAATTGGATCTATATGCTGTTTATAGGTGTAGTTATACTTATGATAAAAGGACCAGAGGTGGGTAGTGTACTGAAAAATTTACTCAAGTAAGAGTATAACTACTTCAACATATTTTACCTAAGTAAAGGTAAAAATATAGCCGTCCAAGAACTGACTCAAGAGTAAAAAAGTATTTGGTAAAAAGTCGACTCAAGTACTGAGTGACTGATCAAATTATCAATCATTTAATATTTAAAAATTACATTATCAGACAGATCAAAGTATAGAGTTATATGGAAATGTTGGTATTTTAAGGATGAAAATAATTCATATAAGCAACAAAATAAAATCAGGCAAAAGAAAATTTTTCGATGTAAGTTTTTTTCAATAAAAAATGGTGCCTGTCTGTTTCTGGTGAATTTTTGGTTAAAACATGTTTGTTTTTGATTCAGTGTGTAGAAAATCCAGAAATTTTACACAAGCAAAAGTATAGATACTTCATAATAAAATTACTCAAGTAAAAGTAAAAAGTAAATGTGGTAAAAATATTTCTAAGAACAATCTTTTTCAAAAAAGTTAATATAATTGAGTAAATGTAACTAGTAACTACCCATCTCTGAATAGGGCATGAAATGTGTTTTTGTAGGACAGATTTTTTGATGGCAAAATAATTAATGAAATTAAAAGTTTATTTTTTTGTCATGCTACAGAAGACTTTTTTTTTCACAATCTTTTCCAAATCTTTTCTAGGGATAATAAATATATCTGCCTCTCATTGTTGCAGACGTCTGCATGTTGTTCTGCCTTTACTGACTCTGAATCCTGAATGAAACCAGACAAACGTAAAGCTCCCTCCCACCATAGTGCAGCATCTCACTTGCCTTTCAGGTAGAAATATTTGCGGTAGTAATGCGCTCCCAGGTCTGCGTGCTCTATGAAGTAGTTGCTCTTCCCCTGCAGCTGGATGTTGCTCTCCCTCGGCTCCTCCAGCACGGACACTGCGTCGTTGGGGGTCCGCAGGGTCGACCAGAGCTCTGTTCTGCCAGCTGACCGCCCCAGGCCCACCTGCTCCTCGCCTCCTGTCTCGTTACGGAAGTGCGGACAGCTGAGCAGCAGCTCGTTATCGTTGCCGTCGCCTTCGTCCAGCAGCAGTGACTGCTCCTGGTCGTCGGCGTTTCCTCCGCTGCCCCCGCCTCCCTGTGCTGGTGAGGCAGGTGTGGACTGGGCGAGGGGGCGGAGCTGGGAGGCAGCCGATGCCCCAGAGGTGATGTTCTTCTTGCGACCGATGCTGTCCCTGTTTGTGGCAACCTCTGTGAGGTCGAACAGGATGCTCTGAACATCGTAGTGGGCAAAGTTCCTCACCCACGCGCCGCCTCCCAGGTGATCGTACGGGCCAGGCTGAGGAATCTGAGGGGGCGTAAGTTTGGACTTTTTACTAAGACCTTCAGGCTTGGGCGGTTTAGCGGGTTTCGGGGAGTCTCCAACAGATCTGGACAAATCTCGGAAGAATCCATCCGGCTCTGGAAGGTTTCCCGCCAGTCCTAAAAGCAGGAAAGGGTCTTTAAAGCGGAGAGCGTTTGGACTCAGGGGTCCGTGGTTCTCCCCGCTCGGCTCCTGGCCTTGAGTTTGTCTCTCCAGCGACGACAGGCTGCCGTACTCCCTGTGCAGATGCACACCTGAGTCTCCCTGAGGCCCCGTGCCCGTTTTCTCACCAGTTGCTCGGATTATTTTCCCTGACGTTTTCCCGGAGGAGTCCAAGTCTCCCAGGGTTACATCGCTGTTACTTCTTTGCATGATGTGGCCCCGCCCCACCGACCGCAGATTCAACCCCACGCGGCTCGGAGTGAGGCTGCAGTCTGCATCAGCGCCGTCGCCGGGCCTCCTGGGAGGCCACTCCACCACTCCCGCTTCCCTTTTGGGGTCAAAATTGACGGTGGCAAGGGGCGGGCGCACGTTTTGGCGGCGGAACTTGCGAATGAAGAGATCGTCTGACTGCATGGTGCCTGAGGAATCAAACCTATCTGACAATCTTCTCCCTGGAGCTTCCTGCTTAACTCTTCATCCAGGTGTCTGAGGTTCTGGTGTGAAACTGGGAGGCTGAGTATGAAAATGGAAAATCCAGCTAAGTGAAAGCAACTATTATTTTCTCATTCACACCACTTAAGATGGATGAACTCTCTCGACCTCTGGGCTCTCATAGGGGCCTCTGTGGGACACCGCACTTTGTCAATGAGTTCTTGAGTGGGAATGATGAAGTCGGAAGGGAAACCGCACTGTTGGTCGCTGGACGGGTCCATCCACGTGTGCAGATGTGCATTTAGTTTGAGTTAAACATGCGAGGATCATCACTGGAGCCTGTCTCTTTGCCCTCTGTGTCGGAGAGGTGCTGCCTTTGTCAAGTGGTCAAACATGGCATCCCCTGGTGTGCACTGCCTGGCGCCTGCAGCCGTCATCCACAGACCACCTGTGTGGAAAAATATAGAAAAAAATACTGTTTTAGCTTCAGACTCTTTATTATTAAGATGCTAGAGCGATATGTTTACCACTGGATTTGCACAAGTGTTTTCACCTCTCAAACTTTTTCACCTTATGTTGCAACTACAAACTTCAACGTATCTTATTGGGAATTATTATTTGATCGACCAACACAAAGGAGCACATAATTAAGAGGAAAACTAAACATTTTCTAATAAATGAAAACAGTCTGAAAAGTTGTGTGTGTCCCTTATTTCACTTTCATCTTCTGTAAACATAAGTTTTCAAGTCTTATCACAGATTTTCATTTTGATTTAGATCTAAACTTTGACTAGGTCATTCTTGCCCATAATCTCTACTTGCATGTTTGGAGTCGTTTCTCTGCTGTAATGTAAACATCTGATATCGGGTTTGGAAGTCTGAGCCATTTCTTCCTGGTTGGCCATGTGTTTAGCTCCCACTCTATCCCACTCATGATGCTGCCACCACCAAGTTCAACTATGAGGATGATGTTTTAACAACTATATGCATAGTTAGTTATTCACCAGACCTCTTGTTTTGCATATGGGCAATAGATTTAATCTTAATTTTTAGCTTTTCGTAAATTACAAACTGGACTTCTTATGGCTTTGTTTAACCAATCACCTCCACAAAGGAAAGTTTTCCCACCTCAACTGATGTCAACTCTGGGGGAGCTGCAGAGTTACCAGTACTGCTTCTCCAATTAATTTCTCCAATTAATTATATCCCTGCAGTTTTCCTGGTATAAACGTCTGCACAGCTTTATCCCGGATAGGTCTGTTATTCCAAAAAATAAACACTTTTTTTGTCTATCATATCCCAGGAAAATACACTGAAATTTTCCTGGAAAATGCCAGTGACGTCACAAAATGTGGAAGTTCTCGGGTTGTGAGTACTTTTGCAAGGCATTGACTATAGAACATAACGCAGCACGCAAGAGATTCCAGGAAGGCTTTATAAAAAAGATAAACAAGCGCCAGATCCAAACAATACACCAGCAAGCAGCCCTGACATGTGTTTTACTGTGGCGTAATACTCCGCTCCTCTGTTTTCTCGTTATTATTCTTTCCTTTAGTCACTTTCCGCTCCAAAGTTTCCCTAAATAGTTCAAACTTAAAGCTGAGCACATGCTCACAATAGACCTTATTAAAACAGGGGAGGGGGCCCTTCCTGGCTCACTGACAGTCTGCCAGCACACGAGAGAAATAAGTGCAAGCCGCCTCTCTCCACCACATACGCTCACACACAAATAAACACGGCTGGCATCTACTCACCCACCAGATTCTAAAACAGCTCACACACTCATTCAGGTCCACGTAGTTTTTGGTGCTTTTAATAGAGTCGTTTAAAAACCCACAAAATTGTGCTACAAGTCATAAAACCGTGAGCTTCCCTTTTTTACAAGTGGAACTAAACTCCGTGGAGGTTTTAATAGAAACTTACCCTAAAAATGGATTGTGAGTTTGGTAAAGATGAGCCTGCTTCTGACATTATTTGTCACTCAAGCGCCGTCTTTAACCAGACTTGCGTCGAGCTGAAGTTTTTTGTCGCTGTCAGTAAGATACAGAGCTTCTTCCTGTCTGACTTTTTCACATGCATCTTCCTCTCGCTTGCAGTCATACAGAGCAGGTGCAGAGGTGCAGCACAGCGACCAGCAAAAGCCCGGCGCACACACGTACCCAGCTGCGTTTCTGTCGCCTGACAGGACGGCATATCAGGGAGAAATCTTCTTAAATCACTTTGTAGCTTCTATTTGAGAACTTTTATTTGTTTTCAGAAAGAAGGGAAGTCTTTCAGTAAACGTATGTCCTCACAAAATGTACAAACTCGCACAAATAAACTAAAAAAAAACAAAACAAAACACAGAGTCGAGAGAGGAAGTCACAAGAAATCTTTGCTTCCCTCCATGACTACTTAAAGACTCTATTCATTTCCGCACAGTCAGAGAACGCATTGGCATATGTTTTAATTTTTCAGTGAAAAGTCATTAAAGAAAGATGGAAGCTGGATGGATCCCAGTATCTGGAGGGCAGATTGGTTTCAAAACCAAATTGGGAAATGACAAAGAGCAAAGAGTGGGCCAATATCAGAGGAAATGCACTTGTAAACGCCTTGCTCGATCTCTTCGCAAGAAATGAATGACTATTAGTTACGACACAGAGACGAAGCACCAACTTCAACATAAACTAATGCACAACTTTGGGATGAAAGGAAAATGCTACACAAATAAAAGTCTTGAGTATTTGGTGTAAATTTCTTCTCATCCCCTTCTCCCCTGACACACCAACATCTGGTGCAGCCGACTGTCTGGATTTATCTGCACTCTGCCTCCACAGGGATCACTTATGTCATTGCGCATTAAACTCCACTTCCAGCTCTGACCAGCTTCCCTGTCTCCACTAAAGAAAAGCATCATCACAGCATGATGATGCCACTACTGTGGCACCACGGGGACGGTTCTCCTTGAACCGAGCTTTTAGAACTAGCGACTGCCTTGCAAAATTA
Source organism: Girardinus metallicus (assembly GCA_903067095.1). Classification (NCBI taxonomy): domain Eukaryota; kingdom Metazoa; phylum Chordata; class Actinopteri; order Cyprinodontiformes; family Poeciliidae; genus Girardinus; species Girardinus metallicus. The sequence goes on along the minus strand of CAEGAE010005109.1, from coordinate 21,747 downwards.
TTCATCCCCCTTGAGGTATTTCTTCATTTTGTCATGTTATAGCCACAGACTTTAGTCTACTTTAAGAGGATTTAATGACGTCACCAACACAAAATAAAGCACAGTGGCGCGGTTGGTAGAGCTGTTGCCTTGCAGCAAGAAGGTTCTGGGTTCGATTCCCGGCCCGGGGTGTTTCTGCATGGAGTTTGCATGTTCTCCCTGAGAATGCGTGGGTTCTCTCCGGGTACTCGGGCTTCCTCCCACAGTCCAGAAACATGACTCCAAATTCTCCCTAGGTGTGAGTGTGTGTGTGCATGGTTGTTTGTCCTGCCTGTCTCTGTGTTGTCCTGCGACAGACTGGCGACCTGTCCAGGGTGACCCCGCCTCTCGCTCTGAACATTAGCTGGAGACAGGCACCAGCACCTCCCGACCCACTAAGGGACAAGGGTGTACAGGAAATGAATGGATGGATGGAAGTGTAACACGCATTTCTATTCACCCCCTTTCACTTTGATACCCAAAAATAATATCCGGTGCAACCCACACATTAGTTGTGTGGGTTGAGCCGAACCTATTAATTAGACATTTCCTTTTGGACATAAACAGATCTTTAATGCCCAGGATGTACATTTAAAACAAAGCTTTAACCATGAATAAGCATGACAGATAAAATGAAAATGTGAATTTACACACATTATCTGCTCTGTAATTGTCGTCAATGCAAAACAGAGCTATAAAAATAAACTTTAAGCTTCAGTGTTTCAACTCATTACATCAGGGGAATAATATATTTTTTACAAAAAACAATGAATTACATGGAATAACATTTTACTTGGGACCTTTCAGCTCATCCAGGTTTCTCTCACAAAGGGATTTCCTGTATTGTGTGGTTAGCCTTCTGACAGGCCAGCATTCGTTCACACAGTGAAAGCTCTGTGCTCCAGCTATATGATGCCAAGGCTTCTTGCATTGAAAACCCGCTCATGTTTCTCACAAGGAGCTTTCAGATGTTTCTAAATAGCACTACCAGTGCAGACTCATACAGCTTCTACCAGATTGTAATGCTTTGCTGCAGGATTGTCTGCGTGTTTTCACGGTGTTGGTAAAATCACCCGGGTCTAAATGTGAGAGTAAGGGTTTTTTTTGCAGCAGCAGCAGCAGCAGGTTTTTTCTTTGTTTCTCAAAAATCCCAGTTTGCCTTCATGTTATTCCAGCACAAAAACAGAAAGTCCAGCATTTGCCAGAAACAACCAACAACAGCGCCTGCACTAAACTTGGACACCGTTAGCCTCCAACACTCGTGAGCCGGGGTTTGTCTGAAGCAACGCTTCATTGTGGTTTCTGCTGCACCACGGATTCATAAGGACCAATCAGGTTCAGAGTTGATGACGTCAGTGACCTCAACCTGATTTAGCTGGAAAAATTACGAATGACACGAACAATAAGAAAAGAAAATGACGGTCAAAGAAATATTATAATCTTGTATTTTAGTGACAGAGAAGTGTTTGGTTCCACAGGTAACAAGTCTGAAGCAGCAGGTATAATTCTGCAAAGTTGGTGAATAAGTTTATGGCTTCAGTAAGTCACTGATTCAAACCTTTTTTAATTTGCTTGTGTTGACAGATTGGCCATAAAGCCTCTCTTCAATTTGCCTCATGGATGTTTGCCAGACGGAGAGATATGGGGCACAAAATGCTTTCAATGTTGTTTTTGCCAAATTTCTCTTATGTTTCAAAACAAAAATATATTGAAGTCCTAGTTTTGTAATTTTTTGGTTTCATATTTTTCTAGTTAATACCCACATATTTGAATCTGTAGTGTTCAAGCATGTTTAGGGTTAGATTTAAATAACTGTAGAATCTGGTGAAGACCATGTTATTTACAGACAATCTTCACTTTGTTTTTACCATGCATGTGTTTCTCAGAAGCCCAAACGAAACTGAACTGTGTGGTGTAGAGTAGTGATGTTTTAGATGCGTCTCTGCTCCAAAACGCCAGAATTAAATGACTGGATTGCTTCCTCAGTTCAGTCATTAATTTACAATTCTGTGTTTATAAGGCAAAACATCAGGGATCAAAGTTGAAAAAGAAACAGCTGTAGAGAAAGTGCAACGTTAATCAACAAACAACAAATCTTTGGAAAAATAAACTCGTCAAGTACATAAAATAAATATGAAAAATTTGGTACAACTTTTGATTTTTTAAACACATATCACCATTGCTTGTAGACTTAGAATTAAGAAGTCAATTTGCTTTATAAATCATCAGATAGATCTGCTTGAAAAACGTGTTTGAGTTCCTGAAACTAATCTAAAAAGTAGCTACATAAGAGAGAATCCTGGCTGCTGTGTTTTGAGTTATTTTGGAAAGAAATAATGATAAGTTACTTTCATTAGTTCCATATATTTAACAAGCAAATCATTTATCTGCTCACCTTTAGTAAGATGTGAGGCCTTCGATCAGATCTTCATTGATCTTGAGCAGCATTTAACACAGAAATAACTCTTTAACTAACCAGAACCTGTCACTGAACAAGTAGTGTGCCAGCTGTAGAGAAGTTTGAGATATACCTGACCCAGAAGTACAAAGAGGAAGTGAAAGGTTTTGTCGCTGCCCCCTTAGGTTTCTGCTCATCTTTAATGGCAGCCTATACTGGGTAATTTAGCTGAATTTCCCAGCTGCATGTATCAGAGTATCTTCTAAAATTACACAGAAATTGCTTCCTCTGATAAATTTGTTTTAGCTCGGCTTTGTCTTTCAGCTACACCCCCCCGAAAAAATTGAGAAAAAATTTGCTACTAACCCAAATCGTGCAACTCCAGGTTGTTTTTGTGTTTTGTTTTTAAAGATAAAGGTGCAAATATAACCAGAAGTATGATATTTTTAAGTGCAGATGTTCCTGTCTGATAATCAGATCAGATAACCAAGTAAAGCTTTAGTGCAATAATTAAAGAACGCATTCAAATGCAACCTGTTCTGATCACATATTTAAATGCATTTATTTTGTGTTTGCACCAACTAGACCTGATCTGAATCTTAGCCACCTCATTCTCTATAATTCATCAACAAGTGCACAAAAAAGACAAAACCAGTCTCTTCACAACACTCTGGGTTTAAAGAAAACCTGGCTTCTCAAAAACACGACGTAATATCATGTGAAATTCTTCATTCTTGCGAACAGATTTGATCAGTCACTCCTGACGCTTGTGTGCTGAACTAAAAAGAAGCCTGTGCACAATCTGCAGATATCTACTTCCTCTGAATACAGCTGCAGGCTACAAGTACACATGGCTGACATCATCATTGTGGCAGAATTGAGTCAGTTTCTAATAAAAGTACACGCTGCTGAAACTGCGACCCACTGTCCACGCGGAGCGATGCCAGTGGGAAACACAATTGATCGTACAAAGACGCAAATTCTTCCATGCAGCGATTAGCATGTATACATTTATTCCTCTCATGAAGATATGGTCAATCTATTTAGACAAAATATGCAAGTGTCCTCCTCATCCTCCTGCATTTCTCCCTCTACCACATTAATTCAATCTGTTCGTTATCTTCACCAGCTGAATTCGTTTTAGGGTTGTCGGGGTTAATCAATAGGCGAGAATCTGAGCCCACCCTGGTCGGGTCACAGTTCATCACAGAGTGATCTGAAACACGAACACCAACTCTCTGTACGCATCAAGAGAATCGATGAGTTTCCGATTAACTTGTGGGAACCAAAATACCAAAAATAAAGATGCAGAAAAAACACCTGGGATTTGAACCCACACCTGACACCTAATAACCCCTTTCTTAGTCACAATTCAGATAAGATATGAGTTATATCACATCACTGGGGATGAAGGTGGGTTCTGTTTGGGGCTTTTTCCTTTTCACTGTACTTTATTCTTCTCTTTCTCCAACATAAAACACTTCAAACGTTTGGCTTTATAACCTCATATTATGTTAAACACTTGCTCTTATTTTCTACTATGGATGTTTGTTTTTCCACTCAGGAGATATTATCCTCCACAAGATGTATCAAGTAACAGGTTATGGATTTAAGACTGTAAAAATTGATCTTATACATTTCTGCCTGCTGTGGGTTTTTGTATTTTTAGATCTCTCTTCTGGACTGGGTGGGATCGTTTTTCGTGTTTGGTCATTTTGGTTTAAAATAAAACAAAACAACAAATTTGTAGTAATATTTTAGTTACAACGGCATAATATTTATCTTTAACCACAAATGCTCTCAGCTTGTGGAGGCTGCTAATTATGATTAATTAAAAGCAACAAACAGTTCTTCACTGGTTTCTTTTTGCTGTGCAGTTCATGTTGTCCAGGATTTTTCTTAAAGACATTGACAGCTAGAATATATAGAGAGGCTGCTGCTAGCTGTCCTGTGTAGCTCTGATCAAGCCTGTTTTTTGACAATGTAAAAAATCTGAAAAGTGTGGCTCCCTTTTATTCTGATTTAGTGCAACCAATTAATCAGTAGATGCAGTTCACCTGTGTACTTTAATCTCAGGATAAATCCATCTGATCTGGGGTTTGTTGGAGAGCATCAGTGGACAAACAACAAAAACCTGAATTTCTGTTGAGATTTAGATCCAATATTACTGAGTCTGGAGACTGAATGCAGCAAAATGTGACTCTACAAAGTAAAGCCTGAGGGGGTTGAATACAGGTGCACACTTCATTAGTCTATCACACTGAACTATTTGATGTTTCTGCTTTTCATAGGACAAAATGTGGAAAAGTTCAAAGGATATAAATACTTTTGCAAGACACTGTATTCTTCCTCTTGGTGAAATGGGGTGCCATTTCCGAAAATGAAATCTATTTTTACACACATCTGGATCTTATTTAATAGATTGTGCCTCTTCCCCTTCTACCACCCCGCCTTTGTTCTTCTTGCTCCTGATTCATTTTGAAGGCCATTGCTGACCACTGCTAACTGATGACAGCAAGTACCGCTTCCACATTAAGCCTCGCACAAGGTTAACGAGGCTCTGGTGTAAAACGAACACAGGCGGATGTCACAGGAGAACAGAGTCAAACACGCGCCGATTTGGGGAAGTCATGGCCGCTTGACTTCGTCTGTGCCTGCTCATGCAAGTCTGCGTCCTGTGAAACAGGAAGAGATGAGTGACTTTTGAACCCTCAAAGGATGGATGTCGTCATCCTCCCTGCACAACACTTCCACACCTTCAGGACTCCAACGCTGGAGTGTGAATGAGCAGATTGTCTTACATTCAGTCTTTCTACCGTGTTATATAATCAAATTCAAGCCTCGTGGAAACATTTGGTTTGTTGAAAGGTAAAAAAAATAAAATAAAATCTATGGCTTATGGAGAAAACGGTAAAGCTTTACTGATTTTTGTCACCTCTTTGCAGCCAATAGATGTGAAAAGTTTTGCTTTTAACAACTAATAACAGTTTAGTTATGACACACCAAGTTGGAGCAGTTGTTCTAACCTCATGCTGAGTTGGGAAACATCACTTTTCTGCACAAACAACATTATGAAAGTGTAACATCAACGTGTGGTAACACCACCATAACTTCTGCTTTAAATCTAACTTTAAATAAAAAGAAAGTAACCTGTAGAGGTCGGTGGCATCTTGTGTCACTGTCTATCACTATAGTTAAAAGCTGCCTTAACCACAAGGTCTGAATCAACTCCTAACAACGATTGATTTTTGGGAAATTTAATGCCGGGCTCAGTTATTGATCGCACACAACCCTGCAACATCTGAGATCAGGTTGCGTTCCTGCTCTGCCTCTGAGTGTGTGACACTAAACTGCAGCAGATGAAATGCTTTTAGGGGAGTAAATGTGTATTAATGTGGCTGGATGTGATTCAGAAAATGAGTTCACTCTAATGCCCAACATTTTCTCACGGCATCTTCCATCTTCTCTGCTGAAACACTCCTCTCCTCTTCCCTCCCCTCCCAGCACCACCACACTGCGGACAGCTAACTGGGCCAAATCCAGAGGCTCCTAAGTGCTGCACTCTCTCCTTTTTGTCAAGTGATTTATCTCTCTCTTTTTAATTCAAGCTGTTTTGCAAAATGTCAGTTTGAGCTATTGATCCCAGCAGACACGTAATCCCTGGCAAATAATGTTCAACTGCCTGACAAGGAGATGACTGTCGAAGTGATGAACACCACAGCAGACTTTGGAGAATCTCAGAGAAATCTGTGGTGTGTTTGCTCTTGTAAGCGATAATCTTTCACACAACAAATATTTGTCAAAGAAGGGCCTGCAATATGTATAGCTGCTGGTAGAACATGTGGGCTGGTTTGTGGCAGCTGCTGCAGGAGAACATTGTACCTGGTTAGCTTGTAAGGCTATCCTGTCCTTCTATGTCCAAATAAAACCGGATTCCGCATTCTTGGAACAAAGTCAAGCTTCTTCCCTGTGCATGTTGGACTCCGTCAAGGCTGCTCCTATGTCATTAATCTTGTGTATCGTGTTAATGGATAAGATCTCAGTCATAGATAGAAGGGTCAGTAACCTCAGGGTCTCAGCGTTTAGGACACTGTGGTTCTGTTGGAAACTCCAGGCAATGACTGAAAGTGTTGGAGAGGTTCTTAGATGAGTGTAAAGAGGCTGAGATAAAAGTCAACTCTTCTAAATCTGAGGTCCTGGTTCTTAAACGGAAAAAAGATGGACTGCTCCCTCTGGGTCATGGGTCGGTTCCTGCCTCAAGTGGAGAAATTCAAGTATCTTGGTGACTTGTTCATAAGTGATAGTATGTTAGAGAGGACGATGGACAGATAGATCAGGCTTTGTCTGTTGCTGGAACCGAAGAAAGAAGAGTGCCTTAATTTACTTCAGATCCTAACCCGTTTCTGAGATGTGGATTATGATTTAAAGAACAAAATCCAGCCACACAACCGAAATGAGCTTCCTTCACAGAAGACATAATCTTCTGATCTCACCGCCGAACTAATAACACCTTTTAGTTTGGTCTAAATTAGAGAAGTACATGACGATGATTCTTAATTGTCATTGCAATGTCATTGTTTTCAATAAGAAACAACATGACATGTTACAACATTTCAGGAGCCGTGCATTCAAACTCTTCCCGGTTGGACTAGCCATGTCTGCACTGGCTACACCTGATATAGAGATTAGCAAGTGAGATGCTGAGGCGCAGGGGAAATGGTGGGGACATGGAGGATGATTCAAAAAGGACAGGAATTGTTACAACATTAAAAACTAACTATAGTAAATGATAAATAATAATAATCAGGTTGTTTTTGTCTCAGTTTTTCCTTCCATGACAACTGATCACTTGATGGATTACAATGAAAGCTCAGTGCTCCATACACAAACTAGTTCAGGTGGTCAAATATTTGCTGAATTAGTCAGAAAATAGGTCAGGCTGCACTCCTGTTGGAGCCACTCCAAGCAATTTGTATGCGGAGGTGAGGAAATCTTGAATAATCCAGTTAAAATGTCTGCCTAGCTAATCATGAATTTAGGTAAAATCATTAAGCCATTGCACTACTACTACTTAAGTACTGCAAAACTTGAGAAGTATCATTACGTTCGGTACACAAGCAATTGTGTTGCTAATACCAGAGAAAATTTCAGTATCAGAAGTATAGAAAGGTCACCCTGGAACATTATTTAATTAAAGCTGCCTTTTATATGCCATATATACCAAGGCAGGTATACAATGGTGCAACTGTCTACTAGGGGCATTCAGATTCTGCTACTTCTCCACATCAAATATAATAACCTGAGGTAGTTTAGGTACCTGATCTTCCACTTTGGGGTATATTTGGAGGTTTTGTAGGATTGTCCCTCAGAAAGGAGACCCTGGACTTTCTGGAGGGACTATGTAACCCTTCAGGCCTTTGGATCTTCCTTAAGATTTCCCCTTGACTGAAAATGAAGTTGTTAGGGATGTCTGGGTTTCCCACCCTGAATCTGTTATCTTCACCTGTTAGCCATGTTTGGATAGATGAATCAAAACTGATTGAATTACTTCCACAGAAAGATTTACAGAAGCTCGATAATGGTGCATTAATTTGAAACAGGCGCGTTAAAGTGAGGAACATCTAAAACATGGAGACTATTCTATTCCCCTAATTAAAAATGCAGCAGCTTATTATTCCTCTCAAATAAAACAATTTCCAAAGGATTTTATGTCTTTTTAAGAATGTTATCGCTGGTGTTGATTCAGAGAAGGGTGTTAATGTCCTAAAAAAGCAGTCTGCTGTGATTGTTATATGTTGAGGTCCCGACTTGTGTTTGGCTCCTAAGTATAACCTGACATTAAGACTTCTGACTAATATATTATTCATACGGCTGGACGAAAGAGGGCGAGGGTTACTGTTGGATTAATAATTCATGAGCTGGATGGAGCTGATTTGTTATGATTTATATCTAAGTCTGCAGTGGACGTCTCAGAGGATCTTGTGTGTTACAGTAAAACCTGTCTCTGTAAAGGTCACTGGCCGTGTGACGTCGGTGTGTGTCTGGTGCAGTTTCACTTCTTCTTTTGTCTGCCTTTTCGGAAAGAAACACTTAAGCTACAGAATAGTCAGAGCAACTTATACTGTCCCTTATTGAAGGATTCAGACCTTTTAAACCATACGAAATAACAGCTACAATGCTCAATGTGTTTTATTAGGATTTTACATGCAAAGAACAGAGCACAATTGAGAAATACGAGGAAAAATAACATCTGAATCTTAGGCAAATTAGACCAAAACTTAAACTTTCGACCTCTATGCAAAACAGATAACTAACACTGTGCATAACCTTGAACACACCATCCTGACAGTGACGTCTTGGTAGTTGCAGCATTGTGTTTTGGGGATGTCAATCCAGTGAGAAGTTGTAAAAGAAACTGGACTTCAACATGCTAGACTGGCCTAGTCAAAGTCTAGGCCTAAATTCAATTGAAAATCTGCTCATGCTGCACCTAATCGGTCCCACATTAAACTGTTTTGCATCAGAGAATGAGCAAATATTTCAGTCTGAGTGGAAAATTTAGAAAGCTTGCAGGGAATAGCATTGTATTCATTAAAATGCAACTTCCTCTTCAAACAATTAGTGGTTATTTCTGAGCTACTCCTGACCTACTGTGCGTGCCGCTCAGAAGGCACCAAACTCGAGCTATTGTCTGACATGTTACTTGCTGCTACTTCCTGTGCATCTGAAAATACACCTTGTGGGTAGATCTTGAGCGCGGCTGAGCAGCCGGAGAGATTTAGGGCTGGAGCGTAGCTGAAAAGTGTTTTTGTGTGTGTTTGGTGACTCGTCCGAGCCTCGTATCTGTGGCTCACTGTCCCCAGAGACAGGAAGAGCAGCTGTCCTGCTGCGACCACTCTCTGCACGCATGTGTGTGTTGGCGGGTGTTTGTGACCCTCGAGCTTCATGACTGTAGCTATTATGTTGCGCTCAACGCCTCACTGTTGCTCCACCATCATCTGTGCGAACCCAACAGAGATTGCTCAATATTGCCTAAACAGCACACTAAAGCGTTTTCAATCCACCTTGTCTACTTTCAAAGGAAGAGAGGCTGACCTTTTCTGCTTCCTCAAAGTCTCTGTCGAGCACTGAAATGCAGCCGAGCGTACGTGGGACAGCTGCACGGCCAGCACATCTCCATTTGTCACTTATGTCCTTTGTTTACCAGCAAGCCGAACTAAAAACCGTCGTTGCTTCCTTTAAATGAGTGTTGATTATGAGTAAAGGTATCAGCTAAGAGGGGTCGCTCCGTAATGGCTGCCATTTAACTTACAAGCTACATTGGTTCCATCCATGTCCATTATAAGCTCAGTGGGCTGAAATGGCTCTCATTATTTGGAGAAACAGATTGATGTGTCCTGCGGGCTTTGGTGGCATGGGCATCACTCTAGGTTATCTTTCTGCTTTTACAGCGAGGAGAGGAAATAACAGCTTTTCTTCTAACTATACAACTGTAAATGTTTTACATGAGGAGTTATTGGGAGTTCTTGCTATGGAGGTTAAAAAAAAACCTTAGAGAAACCATTAGAAATCTAGCAAGGTTGGAAAAAATCGGCAACACTAGCAAAACAAATAAAAAAGTTACTCACCTGCATCTGAGGAAAAATCCCAAATCTAGACTGTTTATATGAGTTAATGTGACAAATACATGCGACTGCAGCTTACTTCCCCTAGCCTTGTGTCAATTGTATCAACATTACTGCACCTTTTGATCTAGATAAAAAAAAAAAAAAAAAAAACACCAATCTGTTAACCGGTGACGCAGATGACGGCTGACTTTTGCAGCTTTGCTGTGATGGAACATGTGCATACAAGGAACATGTTCTGCACATCTGTGGTTTTCGCGTTTGTGTCAGTCTGAGGTATCTGCACACGAATATAAAAAGAAGGAAGCAATAGTACCTGCATGCATGGCTCAAACCTGTCTGTGTGTTTAGCTCACTTATTAGTTCTGTGTTAGTGAAAATGACTGAGAAAAAGGGGAAGTGAGAGAGAGCTGAAATTCAAAAGCAAAAACAAGAAACCAATACAGTCCCTCTTCCCCCTGTATGTCACCAAGCTTACATCTTCTTTTCAGTGTGCTGCGTGTGGTCACCACTTGGCCTTTGTAACAGGATATCAGGAAAAACGCGTACTGTCTGAAACCGCTCTCACTTCTTTATTAGAAGCGCCTTTTACGTGCAAATGAAACAGTTTGAGAGAGCAACTTCCTCCTCCACGCTTGTGAGAGAACAAAAGGGGCAGTTCGACGTGAAACAAACGCAGTGACGATCGTTCATATTTCGCACATCGCTCCCAGAATAGCAGGCTCTGTGAGAGTATTTTTAAACTGTGATCGGAATGGCATGCCTTCTGCCTTTTTTCAATCTTCATCGACCACATATTATGATAGAGTGACGTGGCGCCTGGATGAATGGCCAGTCCCGGTTTGCTTTCAGTAGCTCTCAATGCCCCTGAGTGCACTTCTTCAGTAATAGCGGCGAGAACAATGACAAAGAGCCACTGCACCACGAAATGGCTTAACGTGTGTATGACACAGCTGAGCGGGACGTATAGGGACAGCGTGAACATATTTCTGAAAGTCTTTTAGGTTTGAATAAAAGAAAAAAAAACTATAGTTTGAACATATTTTATTACGTCAGGGTTTGTCTCTAAAATCTGAGCTATGTAAACAGCAACTAAAGTGACTTAAAAAGATTTGACATTCCTTGATTATGTTTAAAATTTTTGACAGTAGAAGGGGAGTAACATAAATTACCAACAAAAGATGAAATATTCCAGATATTTATTTGCTGATTTGGTGAAAACCATGTATGTTTGCATGTATTGTTTTTTTTTTTCCCTGCTTTAGATTACAAACAAATATATTGAAGTTTGTGGTTGTGATGTAACAAGATGTCAAAAGATATAAGGACTATAAAGACTTTTGCAAGAGTCTGTATCTTAATAACTATAAATAGTTATAAAGGGTCATTTAAAGCTGCAGTAGCTAACTTTTATTTAAGAGAATACATATGTTTTTACATTTTTGTTAAAACTGTCAACATGTTGTAAAGGTATGAGGCAAATAAGCTGTGAAATAAAAAAAATTGAGTTTCTCTGGCATCTCTTTGTGGTTCTACTGCCATTGCTCAGTCAGAAATAACCAATTGGAACCAGGAGGAGGGTCTTAGCGCTGTCAATTAAGATCGTGTATGCGCTTGCTCTGTGCTGGTACAGCTCCTTTCACACAATAGAGACTGAATGCTCAAGCTAATTAGCGTGAACACCTATAAACAGTTTTTCTGTAATGTTAAGATTCTTTTCCACCATTAGCACAACATTACACAAGCATGATTGACAGCACTAAGACACTCCTCCTGGCTCTGATTGGTTGTTTCTGACTGAGCTGCGTATTTCTGCAGATGGCAGCAGGACCACAGGGAAGAGGCAGAGGAGCTATTGTGAAATAGTGACACCTTTAACAAATATGCAAAATATGCTGTATATTTTTTATAAAAGTTACCTATTGCAGCTTTAACAACAATAGGTTGTTAAATCAAACATGATTTACAAGCTTGTCTTCTCATTTCTGAACCAGGCTAAAATGGTTGATAGATTATTTTTCCAGTGTTAAGTCAGTGGCTGTTCCTTCAATGTGTAAGTTGGAAAAGTCTAAACATTTTGTCTTGCGCAGACAATGAGGGTTGTAAAATCGCTGAGGGACATTTTAATAGAAAAAGCATCAAGACGGTTATTTCGAAAAGCACAGCAGTAACTCTCCAGGCCTCCACAAATAATATAATGGCCGCTGCTGAGTTGATATTTATCATACTACTTCATCTCTTAAACTCCAGGTGACTGAACATCACGGCGCCTTCACTTACACTTTATGTTTCTGTCCACTACATGTTACTTAGGAGGAAAAAACTATTACAAAAGGACCAGTGGCGCATTGGGGCCAGGTAAGAGGGTAGAGAGCAGGCTGAGAGGATTCACCCAGCAGCTCATATCGGAGGCATCCTGCCATCCGATGAGGGGGAGGCTCAGCTTGTCAAGCTGCCTTCCTCACTGTGAGCCCCTACAGGGAGCCTGGCAGGGCGTAGTCACACAAAAAAAAAACTCCTAAAAGAACCACGGATGATATAATGCTGACTCAGCCCAGAGCAAAATCTGCCTAGTAACGTCCCGATATTTAAATCCTGCATGATAATCTTGTGCAGCACAAACTAAAAGTAGAAAACTGTGTAGGTTGTAGAAGCCTGGAAAGCAAAGTTTAAGGTTCAGATTCTGGATTCCACTTGACGTCAGATGATACCAACATGAATTCATCTGGTAACATTTTCAAGCTCTTAGTGCATAGATGCAACTATCAGAACTGTCTGTAAATTAACAGTCCTGAGATTACAGGGCTGTCTAAAAGAAACTTAAAAGAGCTAAAATATCAGCCTTCTAACATTTTATTGTTTTTGTTTCAGGAAGCAGAAATTTGGCTGGTAGATTTTGTTTTTGTATCCCAGATACCAGCAAACACCCACTCATTATGGTTCTTCTTATTATTGATTTATCTTTAGTTCTTAAAGTCTGATATATTATCCTGAAATATTATCCTTCTTTAACTCTAGCTATTTATTTACTTGATATTTATGTGTTAATGTATTCTCATTTTTCCCCTTTTAATTGGTTTACTTCTTTTTATCAAGTTCTGGATATCATGAATTTTTATCATTTCAATTTTTTTTGTTTTGCATGTTTTATTTGCCTTTTAGTCTACACTTTTATGAAATCGTGAGGCTTCCCCCATCACAGATAGGCGTATTTCTTTGTTTGCCATTGCCATTTCAACACTTTACGTTTTACTCTGAAATCTCTCTGGGAAAAAGTGCTTCAGAAATAAAGATTGACTAGCAAAAAATGTGTAATTTTGCTCTGGTTAAAATAGTATTTACGTTCATTTAAATCTCATATTGACTGTATAGAGCCTCAGCCAGCAGATGTAACGTGTACGGTATATCTGGAAGATGAAACACAAACGGAAAAGTACGTGAAAAATGAAGTACATCCCCACACACCACTGACAATAAGGAAAAAACTCAACACATGTAAACAGATTCAGGGGTATTCACACTTGACTCAGGAGTTGAAAGGTCAATCGAAGAGACCAAATCATCAGCTCTCCACCACCATGTTTAAGAGCTGCTTCATTTTTCTACTGATTGGAAGTTTGGTTTTATACTGTCATATTCTTCTCAGAAAGAAGCAGCTTTCTCTTGGAAATCCTTTCGAATAAATGATATTTGTTAGATGTTCTTCTCCAATCATCCCTCCTTATACTGGCCAGTTATTGTCATAATTTAACTCCATTTTTTCAGCCAAATTTATCCCAGGAAAAAGAAGCTTAATGTCTGATAGTTCAACCAACTTATTCCACTCAAGCATTCAACACTCAAGATAATGTCATGTTTTCATGTCTATTGAAATTCCTCTGGGGCATGAATGTTGCTGCTTAACGTGCTGATTTAGGTCTGCGTGACTATGGGATTGTAATTTCTCTGAGAATTTGGAGGGACATTCACTCCCAGCCAGGCAAAAAGCTTAAAATTTCACATTTTCTTTACAGCTGAATGAAAATCTTAAAATGACCTTACAGGGTTTTTCCCAGACTGATGAGCAGCAATAGTTATTCACCTACATCCACCGTTCTCTTTTCTTACTTTGTAAAAGCTAACACACACCCACAGACTCTACAGCAAAAAACTGCAGTGTTTATGGAGATTTTCTCACTTACTCACAAATAATTAATTAACTGCATTTAACAAAAAGCTCCTGGCTGCTAATTTATCCTTTAAATGCAAGGATAGCAGCAGCAATGCACAATGATTTTCAGATGTAGCCTTTTCTTCTTTGGCTTACACGTTAGGGTAACACTTTATTTGACGGGTTGTGAATAAGACTGGCATGACACCGTTATAAACATGACATAACACCTGTCATGAACAAGACAGGCCTCTTCACTCGCTGCTTTTAAGTCCCATCTTTGTCCCAATCTGAGATGTTTCTCTTTGTTTTATTCTGTCTGTATATTAATTTGTATTTTATATTTGATTTTAATGATTGTGCGTAGCACTTTGGTCCTGTTGGTGTATAAAGTGGCTCATAAATAAAGTTGGTAAGGTATGGTATGAGTAAGTCTAACCAAGAAATCATGATCTGACATAAATTTGTTATAAAAGTATTACTAATTACGCTTTAAAAATTATTTAGCTTTATGTTATTAAAGCTAAAGTTTAATCAGTCATACTTTTATAACAAATTTATGTCAGATCATGATTTCTTGGTTAATGTCAAGTCGTCATAACGAAGACATTTTGAATAATGTCAACCTTGTATTAACAGTGTCATGATTTACCGAATGACACTTTATGACAACAGTCTTAAATATTCATGAAGACTCACTCATGTTCATGACAGGTGTTATGTCATGTTTATGACAGTGTCATGACAGTCTTATTCACAACCTGCCAAATAAAGTGTTACCGAGGTTAGAAGAAAATAATTACTGAATCTGGAAGAGAAAGAATCGCTCATTTTATCCTCTGACAAACTAAACTCTAAATGTTCAAGCTGCACTGTCAAATTATTAAGAATTTAAGATAATAATAATGCAATGTTTCAATCATTAAATGTCCATCAGAATTGAGATTATGGAAAGAGAAGACAAAATGTGATATGTAAAAGCAAGACTACTTATCACTCCATTCAAGAGTCAAAAAAGGAACAGAAAAATATCTACAAATAATTCATTTTTTTATCGTTTTAAATCAAATGGTTATTTGCATTTTTATTCCCAAAAACTCTCACCTGGCCTTTCCACTAACACAAAGTGCTTTAACTCTCAAAGCACAGGCTAAAATAATTGGTTGAGGTGGTTAGATTACAAAAACTAATGAAAACCAATTTAATCTAATTGCCACACTATAATAAGTGGAGTAAATTTCCATTAGTGTGACTTTTAAAACCTCTTTCCGGGGCAGAACTGCAAGCAAAATTTAGTCGATTAAATATAAAATGCTAGGACCAAAAACTAAATTATAACTTAGAAATCAAACAAAGGCTTCAGTTATTTTGGCAATTTACTAATTTAGATTATATTTGGTTCTATGCTAGGCAGATCTAAAACAATTAAAACGGTTTTATAACTTGAATCTGTTTGGTGAGTGAAACACAGCCTTACAAAAGTATTCAACCCTGCGAACTTTTGAATTTGTCGCCAGAAAATTTTACATATTTTATTTTATAGAGCAACAAAACTGGAAGAAAAAAAAAGATACATGGTTTTTAGAAATATGTGCAGTGGGGAAACTGCAAATTTGATTTATAAAGGCTTCCAACGTGCCCCACTTTTATAGAGGGGGGCAGATTTGTGAGGTACACAAGCAATCATCATCCTGTCAACAATTTCACCAGAGATGCAGAAGATCTTAGATCTCTGCTCCTTCTGGGTTTGTTGGCTGATTCTCTAATGAACTAACACCTGACCAAGCTGAATCAGTTTTTTTATTTCTGAATGATGGACTGTACAGTGCTGTTTGTCATAAAATCCCAGAAAAACACATCAAAATCTGTACCTGTAGTGTTGTGAAACAAATTCAGAGGTATGAACATATTTACCAGGCAGGGAAATTTCACTGTTTTTAGATTTGATGTAAGGAGGAAGGCAGACATATAAATGTCATCAGCAGTAAAATTTAAAGGTCAGTCTGTGTTGTTTGAGCATCATCATGCACTTCATGCTGAAATATTTGTTAGGGTGAGCATCTGCAGGAGGAGAACGACAAGGTGGATTTTTCAAGTTAAAGTCGACCCTGGTAAAAAGAAAAAAAAAAGAATAAACCCTTCCCGTCCTGTCAGCTCTAGCTGCATTTCATCCCTCAACATGTTGACGCCAACCACAGCGAACACCACAGCGAACACCAGCCTGGACAAGGACTCATGATGCTCAATGTAAATGAAATGGCCCATCCTTTGAGTGCACTGGCTTACATAAGCCGCCGCTCCCGCCTGCCTTCCTGCCGCCTGCCTTCCTGCCGCTCAGCTTTTCTTTTTGCAGCCTCTGTAAAGACCCCGTATCCCTGACGCACAGCCCCATGTTTAAATCAGTCAAGGATGAAGAGCCTGACTCCTGCATCCCTCATTTTCTCTGCCACCTTGAAAACAACACCCTGGTCCAGGTAGCGCGTCTCCCTTCCATCTTCGTCTCTACAAATCATTCCAGCCTGACGGAGCAGGATTTGAAAACATGAAACATATGGATGCTCTCTTTGTTATCCCTGCATCTTTCATTCTCTAAGTGCCCCCAATCCATCCATCCATCCTCCCCCCTCCACCCTCCACCTTGCCCCTCATCTCCAAGTCCTGCAGTCAGAAGCGCTCAAGGTTTCGCGGCGCCTTTTTGACAATGTCATAACACTGGTTTTTAAGACAATCGCTTCGTTGGAGGGCACACAATGGAGGGAGACGGGATAGATGACAGTGTGTTTGTGTGTGAGAAGGGATATATGATAAAGGAGGAGATGGAGGGGGGGTGTATTAGTGTCGGACGAAGAGGAGAGAAGGGCAGGCCTGGGATGAAATGCGACAAAGGTTGTGAGGTGCTTTCAAATGTCCAATGTCGTGAGTGAATTTTTAAGGTTTGATGCATTTCTAACTGAGGAGAACGTGATTTCCAGGGAGGTGACAGAAACACAAAGAGCATGAGGCAGAGGGGGGAGGATGCCTGCTCGTTATTTTTTGTATCCCCTACATTGTCTCTGAATGGATGGGGAGCCTGTAAGAGCACACGCGTGCCGATACAGAGGAAACACGGTCCCATCCGTCCAGATTCATTATCAGCACAAAGAGGACACAGGCGGGCCGGGAGCGCAGAAAGACGAGGCTTACCTCCACATTTCAGTCCTGCTCGACCCTGCCTTGTTCCATCCTGTTCCTCTCTGCCGACTCGCTCTCCTTCTCTCCCCATGACAGCATTTTTCTGCTATCTATCTCCACGGAGAGACAGCTCGCTCCTCCTGCCGCCGCGGTTCCTCCCCAGGGCTGTCCTCTCTTCCTCTAAACCAAAAAGGAAAAAAAAAGAAAGAAGAATCGCGAAATAGCTCGCAGTGCGCACACACACACACACTTCCCGATCCCCGCGCCTACAGGCGAGCTCCTCTGTGCTGTTTGCTGAAGTCAAGAAGAGGCAGGTTGATTTGTGCTGCCCTCCCTCCCTCTTGCTCTCCCTTCTCGCGCTCCATTCACATCACAGCAAAGCCGTCCCCCCTCTTTCTCCGGCTCCCTCCCTTTTTCTCTCCCTCCTACTCTCGTCCTCGTCTCCTTGTCGGAGAGACGGACAGACCGCAGCGGCAGAGAGGAGGGCCGACACCGACGTGCAAAGAGGGTCACATTAAACATTTGCAGAAGCACATGCTCAATAGGCTTAAACAACAACACAAGATGACAAAAAGCAACGTGGTGGGATGTTGGATGCTGACGCAATATGCAGAAATAACTACTTCTGCTCATTTACTCCCGTTTGTGGAGAACTTTTTTTAAAATGCTATACAGTCCCCTAAGACAATTTGGGAATAAAAACCACTTTGGGTGATGAGGAATATATTTCTAAAGGACTTCACAAAACATAAACATAAAAGCACACTGGAAGAAAATAGCTGCTTATAGTAAGATAATTTTATTTATATAGCACATTTTCAGTAACAAGGCAGTTGAAAGTGCTTTACATGAATTAGAAGTACAATACAAACAAAACAAAACCAAAAGAAAGACAAAATGGTAAAAGTATAAAACTACATCTTGGTTCTCCGTGTTTAATAAGAATAAGAATAAGCTGTCCATAATTTATAAACTAGTAGAGGTTTCTCTGGATCTAAAGTTTGTAGTAAAAAATGTTGGTGTTGGTTCCAGTTGTTCTGGGTTGTGTTCTAGATTTGAATAAAGCTAAATGTTGATTCTTCATGTTTGATTCTTGTTCTGGGTTACTAAGTAATAAACAGAAGTTTCTCTAGGTCTTTCTCCGATGTTAAAAGTATAAAGCTAAATGTTGGTCTAAAGTAATAAGTACTTCACAATTTATAAAAGTAATAAACTAAAAAGTAAAAAGCTAAATGTCGGTTGGTTCTCCATGTTTGATTCCTGTTCAGGAAACCAGAACCAAAAGTAGAGCACCAGTGTTTGTTTTTGTTTTTTTATTACCCTGAATTAATGAACAGAGGTAGAGTGATTAGATTCTGAGTTCATCCTTTGACTCTGACAGGACTTGCTGAGCCAGAGTTTCAGAGGCAGAGCTGTATATCCAGGCTTTTATCAATGACATGAAGAGCTATGAAAAAGTATTTCAGATTTATTTATTTTTCCTCTTTTGTTGCACTAAAATGTTCCAGACAAATTTTCATACGAGACAAAGACAACCAGAGTGAACATAAAATAGAGTTTTCAAATGACGATTTCATTTCATTTCAGAAGCAGAATTAACAATATTGGCCACTTTTGTGCAAACAAACTAGGAAAATGATCCACATAATCAATCTAAATATCAAAAATGTGATATGAAATAATAGAATTTTATGTAAGTATGTATATATAGTGTTTTTACAAAAGAAGGTCATATTAATGCAACCTGAACAACCAAAAAACCTGTGTGGCGAGAAGAAGCCCTGTCTGTGGTTTCTGGACCTGAACAACAAAATATAAACAGTTTATGTCCAGGATGTGTGGGGTCTGCGGAGAGATTAGCTGCCTTTCCGCTGACCTGATGATCTTCTCCGCAGACCGGATTATTTTTTGCTGTTTGGGCCTATTATGCTTTGTTGCTTAGCATCACACAATGACAGATGTGTAAAAGATAGACTAGATAACCGCTCGTCTGGCAGGTTGCACTTCCTGAGTTGCCAAAGAAAGTTTACGTGTGGAGACTATTTCAAATTCTGAGAAAGGGTAGTACCTTAGAACCAGAAGTGATCTTCTTAAGGGAAAAATGTTATACAGGGTTTTTCTCCAGTGTATTATAAGCCTGGCGGGTCACCAGGCTTTACTTGTGCCCCCACCAGGCTAAGCATTGCTTTTTAATTAAATTTTTTTTTTTAATGTTTGTATTTAAGATTTTATAATTGGTGTTCAGGTATTAATCTTCCAGTCTTTCAATAACACATAATTGTCAAGTGAAATTTTCAAATTTCCTGTCAACTTTAAACATTTTTTAACTCAAAAACACGACAGGCCGCTGGATGAACCACTGCCCTGGCACCCAACCACCTGGCTTAGCAAGTTTCCTGGTTAAGCCAGGTGGTTGGGCCCCCCAGAAACCAGGGCTTCTGGGGGAAACCCTGGTTATACATATCCAAATGAAACCCTTTTTTAAAAAGGAATTGCATCTTATAACATTTACTAATTTTTTTTGGAGAGATTAGTTAAAATTTACTTAAGGCCATTAGACCTGATTAGTAACCGTAAAATCAAGGAATCTCTATTAATTGGGAGATTCCTAAATGGGAGATAACCTACTTCGTCTAACAAGATGAAGTAGGTTAAAAAATCTCAGAAAGTGTCACATCATGTCCTGATCTGAATACAAGAATAGATAAAGTCTTTTGAAGTGGTTAAAAAGGCGTTTCTAAGGCATCAGGCTTCAACAAACCGCAGTGAGAACAATTATCCACTGCAGAACCCAAAACATCCAAAGGCAAGCAGACCTCTCTTCACTCATAAGGTTCATGATGCAACCATCAGAAAATGACTGAGCAAGAAAATGGCATCTATTGGGAGAGTTTTGGGATCTTAAAGCAAAAACAACAAAAAATCCCTCATTCATGGTAGTCGAAATCCATCTTGATCCCAGGATTTGTGGGAAAACATTTGGTGTGAAACAGCTTTCGAGATCAAAACAGCAGTCAAATATATATGTCTCATTAAAATTTATGCAATAATCTGAAACATTTAAGAGAAAAAAATGAATAAATCTATAATAAATTTTCCACAACACTGCATGTCTAAACCGAGTTTGATTAATTTTGCAGAAAGTTCTGGCTTGTAATGTTAAGACCACCTACATGCACCAAAACTGATGTTTCTGCACACAAGAGATAAAGACACAAAAGCTGCAGGGGCAAAGGTGAAAGTGGGAGCGTGTGCATCTGCGTGACGGTATGTTTATTTATAAAGACCTCTGTGTACGTCCTGAGTGCGGTTTGAGTTCATCACAACACTCAACCTGCTTAGCAGCAATGAGATTACAGGAGTTTAACGCTGTTGTTTTCCATCCCCATCATCATCTAGCATGGCATCGAAAGGAACAACATACCTGCAAATTTGAGAAAATCGCTTGGTTATGCTCAAGGAGAGGATGAGTCACTCTGCTTAACCTCAGCACAGTGTCCGGCACCATCCCCCTAATTACAGCGCGGAGGTTCGTCCTGGCCGTAACATATGGCTGTGTGTGTGGATGTGTGTGTGTGCTACGAGGTCAACAGCTCCGGTCTGAGGTTGGGGGCAGGGAAGGAGAAGAGGCCTGCCGTGTTGGTGGAGTGTGTCTAGGGGAGATAAGAAAATTAAAAACAGAGGCAGGAGATGATAGTTAAAACAGTTTTCTAACAAACAAGCTCATGTCTCTAACCGTTAATTGATGTACCAATTAATGGTAAGAGGATTAATTTTAAATGTGTTTTAATCAGAGAGGTGATCCTTAAAAGGAGAAATCCTCTCAGCTTACAAGAGCAGAAAATTATGTTACATTGTGACAGAGCACCATTTACTTATGAAGATCATACCAAAATGAATCTTACTGACTAAAAGAAATAAAGCCAACATTGAATATAACTCGTTTTCACACTGGTCCAATTCTCCAGATTTTGACACAACCAACCCTGGCACTTCCAGATACACAGGATCTCAATATCTACTTTCAAGCTGGTGGCATTTTGACCAAAAACATGAATTAACTATCTTTGGCTTTTGAAGGTAAACTTTCCAACACTGTCCAATGTTACAGTGACACCATGTGGACATGCGCTTAGCTGAGCAAACGGGTGGCGGAGCGCATCTACATGGCTGGTAGATGAGTTTCTGAGTCTGACAAGATGCCATGTTTTGTCTCTCACACACTACTAAAAACTCATACAAACACACAAAATATTTAAATTGCACATATATACTATTAAAATGTCATACATATGCAATTTTTCTCTCACACACACAAAATATTTAAATTGCACATATATACTATTAAAATGTCATACATATGCAATTTTTCTCTCACACACACA
>CAEGAE010005103.1:0-14782 GCA_903067095.1 Girardinus metallicus | reverse complement strand
TGTGGTGCATAGAAGCTGAATGCTGCTTCTCCTCGTTTGGTTCTGGTTCTGGGGATGCAGAGCAGACCAGAACCAGAAGGCCTGAGGGGTCTAGGTGGTTGGTAGAACAACAGCAGATCTTTAATGTATGTGTCAGAGAAAGAATGTGTCAGAGATTTATTTTTTAATGTCTGCAGACTCAGAGGTTCAGATTAATTTTGTTACGTTTGTCTGCATGGAGGAGTCTGTGGTTGTCTGTGTGTAGCAGAGAATTGTGATGTAAGACCACAGACATGATTGTTGGGATATTTTTAGGTTATTCGTTGTCTTTTTTTTCCCTTCCATCCTCACCAGTGTTTTGCACTTTTTACATTCAATATTTTGGTCACTATAAAGTCTAAGTGAAACTAATATCTTAGTCTGACTGTGGGAAAAGTTCACAGACATTCAGAAAGGGCTGAAACGATTAATTGTAATAAATCGATTATCGAAATAATCGTCAACTAATTTAGTAATCGATTAATCGTCAAGCGGAGTACACAGACTGCTGAAAGAACAACACACTCAGAGTGATAATTAAGCCAAAACTGTTCAAATATATAAACATTTGCATAGCAGATTAAAAAATTTACTTAAGGGCAAAATAATCTTATTAATACTTAAGTAACAATATCTGTTCGACAAAAAATATACACATTTGGCATTTAAGATGAAAAATAATAAATAAAATTCTCTAAATATGTTCTACTTATAGCTCAACCAATGTCATCGTTTTAGTTTCACGTGGTTCAAATTTTGTAAAAAACAAAACAAAAATGTATTAAGGATCATCTGATGTTCGGTTACTAATTGGTTAATTCAAACAATAATCAATAGCTTAGCTCTACACTGTATGGATATTAAGTCAAGAGAAAGGCTCAAGTACTTGTGTGTGTTCAAGAATTTATTTTAGCTGCAGACATCGGTTGTCACAAATGATTCAGCCTTCACTAGAGAAATGCTACGTTGTTGCATTTTGGACAATAAATGATTTTTTCCTTATTTAAAAAAAAAGGAATTTAATTATTTATTTATTTGCTCTTTAATACATTTCTAATATTGTATAAAGAAGGGTTACGTTAAATGCAAAATCTGTAGAAGGTGACAATTTTTTCCAATCCGATTGGTCATCAGAATAATCAATTACTAAAACAACTGTTAGTTTCAGCCCAACATTTAACCCACTAGTTCATCTGGAACCATTCTGTGCAGAACCAGTACAGATCCCTGAGGGACGCCTTCTTTCATGAGGAGCTTACCTGTGTGCGTCCTCGCGTGCCTCTGCAGCTCATCGCTGCGTGTGAAACGTTTCCCGCAGAAAACCCAGTTGCAGACGAAGGGCCTCTCCCCCGTGTGCAGCCGGACGTGGGCTCTGAGGAGCGACGTTTTCCTGAACGTCTTCTCGCAGCCAGCGACGTGGCAGATGTGTTTCCTCTTCCCCACTTCCCCGGGCCTGGACAGCAAACGTCAAAGGTGACTTATCACGCTTCCTTCAACAGGTTAGGATAGCTACAAAACATGTTCATTACATTTTTTAGCATAAAATTACTCTTAGGTAATGAGATTTTAGTTTGCTCTGTTCTGCCTCTTGTCACTTTAAATCCAAATAAGCTGCTGCTGGCCAACTCAACGTTTTACACTCACGTGTGAAAATGGCTAAAAACAGATGCACAATTATACAACCGTACATCTTTGAAAAGCAGAAGTGGAGCCTCCTGAACAACCAACAAAAATGCAGCAAGCCGTTTCTGGATGGCAAGTCAACAAAAAAACAAAAAAACACTTGTCTTTTCCAGCAGCCATTGTGGAGTGCATGCAGCAGTAAAACCTGCTGATCAAACGTGTTGGAGCTCTGATTGGGTTGCTAGTTGTGTTTTATTTTACCAGGATAGTCAATTAATCAGTCTAGTTTATTTGTATAGCACATTTCAGGAGGTGGTTCAAAGTGCTTTGCATCATAAAAACACAAAAAAGATACAAAAATACAAAGTTCTGGAAGACATAATACAGTCAACAATTGAGAAAAGCCAATAAACAAGTGCCATCATTAGAAATCAAAATGTTGGCTAATAGGATAAAAAAACTCAGAGAGTGAAAACCACTTTTTTCAGGGAGTCCTGCCCAAGAGGCAGCAACAAACACAGCACAGAAAAAGTTAAGAGGCTCTGGGGTCATTAGATGGGGGCCAATTCCTGCTGATCTGTGACATTCAGAAGGTTTGAGACGGCTCATCCTCCAAACGTTAACTTATTGGGTCGTTTTTGGAAGCGGTAGAAACCCAAATCAGTGCACAAAAATGTCTAAGATGTAAATTTTGTACAATATGTTCCCTTTGATGATGTCAAAGCAGCTGAGTGACCAGCCCAACTCGAAGAAGGCAGATAGTGTTCTTGTGAGTCAACAGCAAAACATTTGTCTATTGAATAGAGCAGGCGGCAGAAAAACCAACTGACCAAACCTGCTGGAACTTTACTTAGGTTGCTAGGTAACGGGGCTGGGCTAGGCTGGGGTTGCTAGGTAACGGCGCAGTGCCCGTACGTTGACAGGCTGGGTAGGCCTGATAGGACAATAAATTGTCACAGAAATTATTGTGATAAACAATACTATTGTTGTTTTGAGGCAATTTTCATGTAATATAACGGGAGTGAAATAAATACCTACAACAACAAATAAAATGATTTATAAAGACTGTAAATAAAGTTGAGGCTAGTTGAGACCAATAAACCAAACTGAAGACTTTTGTCATCCAGATATTGGCAGAAAGAGAGAGACAAAAGATCATGTAAATGGAAATTTTTGACTGATTATTAACGTATTTATTGGTTATTGTGACAGGCCTATGGCTAAGTGCTTGTGCTGTTATTAGAAGCAGCTGTGGCTCAAATAGAAGAACAAAAACATGTAAAATGTGAATTTATCATAATAGGTCGCCTTAAAGAAACATACAGAGTATCAACAGGATGTAAAACCGTTTTTTCCAAACATATTTGTGACAAACTGAATTCGTCTCTCTAAAGTTAACCACTACATCAGCAGGTATTTGTCCGTTGTCGCGCTCACCTCTTGTCTGCATCTTTGCAGTTGGGGCATGTGCAGGCCATGCGACGTTTCTTCTCCCCTGGCTGACCCGGCAGCTCCAGCGTCAGAGTCTGGTCTACCTGGATGGCCGGCTGGCCCTGCGCTGCTGCCAGCTGCAGGCCTCCGCCGTGCACCGTCTGCACCGTCAGGTGCTGTTGGCCTAATTAAAGCACATCAATGAATGATACACAACAGGATTACAGTATTTTCCTGACCATAGAGTGCACCTTACTATAAGCCGCACCTACAAAGTTTAAAAAAAAAAAGAGCTGGAAACGTACATATATAAGCCGCTGGTATCCGCTGCTCTCGGTTTCTCCTTAATAAATCTGCTATTAAGGACGCAGCCCTGCGTCTCCAACGCCGAACCATGGATTCGTTCACGCCGAGTTTACGTGCAGCGGCTCTATTTCCCTCCTCTACTGCCAGATCTTTAGCCTTCAACTTAAAAGCTGCGTCATATGAACTTCTTCCTGTTTCCATGATGAGGGGTTTGAGTTTGAAAACATTTCTCCGTCGTGCCTGCTGCTAGCTTGTGCTTGCTCTAAATGAAAATCAGCACTTTCTTCTTTGATTTCCAATTTTGTCTTCCAATGATTCACTTCCTGCTAAAGCGCCTCCTGGTGGTTGAAGAGAAATCCACAGAGAAGCCGCACCGGGCTACAAGCTGCATGGTTCAAATCGTGGGGAAAAAAGTAGCGGCTTATAGTCCGAAAAATACGGTAAATAAATTGCCGACATGAAAGTCAGAAATATTTTTTTTTCTTTAAGTTAGAATGTACTTCAGGGCTGTAACTAACAACTATTTTAGTTTAGTTATCAACTATTCTGATGATTTATGAGGTTAAAAAATTGGCAGATTTTGCAGATTTTTAATTTAAGCATTTTTATACAATATTACAAATACATTAAATAATTCCTTTTGGAAATAAAATAATTGCATTTATCTTACCTAAAATACAGTAATGTAACATACTGTTTTTGTCTTCAAGCAACACTACGATGCAGTTTACCTGTTTTTAAAAGTCCTGTATAAATACATTTGAATGTATAAACAGATTCCTTCAGTGAACTCTTAAACATTTGCAGTATTTTTTTCTATTAACCGATTAAGAAATGGATAACAAAATGTGCCTAATAAGAGATTTTGTTTACATAATTTGAAGCAGGCGAACTAAAACGATCCCACTTCAGGAGTTTTGGGTTGATGAAGATTTTTTTTTTTTCAATGCACAATGTATACAGGTATTCAGAGCAGTTTATGTACTGCTCTGAATACCTTGTTCTTTCAGCAATTTGCTTTTATTTCAGTCTTTATACTCCAGTTAACAATTAATTTATTACCATATTAGTTGGCCATTATCGCAATAATTAAGTTTATCTGTACAGCACATTTCAGCAACAAGGCAGTTCAAAAATGTAAAGTAATACCTTATTTTATCCGTGCTGTAAACTAATTTCTCAGCAATGAGAGCGAACGCCTCAACGTCTCACCTCCTGCGTTGGTGATGGTGACTGGAACCCCCTGGACCTGAACCCCGTTGATGCTGATCGTCTGCACCGCTTGCGCTGCAGAGGACAGTTGCGACGGACTGAATGCGATCATCCCTCCTGCCGGGGCGATCTTTGCCAGAGTGCGCTCCTTTCGCGCCCCGGCCTGCGTCCTTTTACTGCCAGCAGGGGGCGATGTGGGGGGCGTGGGCGCGACAGAGGTGGTAGGGCTCGTCGTCTTTGAGCCTGGGTCTTGTAGTTGAACTGATTGCCACTCGCCTGAAGCTGTTTTGAAGAGTATCTAAGAAAAGAAAGAGTTAAAAAATATTAAAATGAGAAATGCAGTGAGTTGATTGCAGAGTTTTTTTCTCTTAAAGGGGCAGCATTATGTAATTTCCAGGCTCGCAGTGGCTTTTTATAGCACAATCAAGTGTTAATGTTCCCTTCAGTTGCTATAGAAATGCTGTGCATCTCAAACATTGAAATCGGACTCCGTCTCTTTAAGAAGCTCCTACTCTTTCCCATAAGTTATCACAGCAACATTTCTCCAATATGAAGTTTAATTTATCTATGAATCATACTGTTTCAAAATATTTTATTTAATAATTGACATGCTGAACATTATCTTCCATGAAAATAAAATCAGTAGTGGCCACAAACTAAAAAGTTAGTTGTGCTAAACCTAAACCCTAAAGCACTAATTATAAATAATAGTCCCGCTAACGCTAAAGCACGACACCAACATAGCATTTAGCAGAAGCTAATGCTCAAGCAAAACCTTCAAATTATATCTTGACATAAATATTCTATAATGCCCTTAGATAATGTTTTATGTTTCTGTATCTAACGTGTAAATAACATGAAAACAGGAAATAGAAGTCCTGCGTAAACAGTCTTCATCCCCTTCAAAATAAGAGCATGGTACAAACGTTTACTTGAAGTATTCTTCACAGTCGATATCCAAAACTTCAGCACAGATGTCAAACTTTATTCAACTGAAAGCTAAATAAAGTTTCAGCCAAGTAAATTAGTACTTTACTGTTTATCTGGAAAAATTAATTTAGGGCAAGCTAAGTGAGCTAAAATATTTCCACGTGTTTTTTTTTTTTTTTTTTTACTTTTTAATTTATTCACCAATTAGTGCATATAAAAGAAACATTACAGACAGAAATAAAAATAACAGGTAACTGCAAAAAAGAAGGTACAGA
The DNA here is from genome assembly GCA_903067095.1 of Girardinus metallicus. Classification (NCBI taxonomy): domain Eukaryota; kingdom Metazoa; phylum Chordata; class Actinopteri; order Cyprinodontiformes; family Poeciliidae; genus Girardinus; species Girardinus metallicus. Next base: position 8,987 of record CAEGAE010005103.1, on the reverse strand, counting down.
TTAAAATGGATACATTCAGGACAAAAACAAAAACAGAGAACATAACCAGATGGTGTCACAACAAAAACTATCAAATTATTTAACATATAAATATTTTAGAGCTAACAAAGCACCAAAAGGCTAAACAAAAAATTAACTCTGCTGTTAGTGGATTAGCAGAAATGTGGCCACCAGTGGAAAACACCGACACTTCAAGCAAAGCTGACAGAGCGTAAACATGTCTGATTTAAATATTGGTGCTGCAGCTGACTTCCTGTCAGCCTGTAGCGATACGGACTGAGACGATACCTGGGTTGATGATGGTTCCGGTGGAGTCACCTGCAGACTCGGAGTGACAGGCTGTTTCTGTGGGACCGGAGGCAGCGTGGCAGAAGCAGCTTTCACCACTTTCAAAGCCTGCTGGGGAATCTGGATCAACTGAGACTCTGTCTTGGGCTGAACCACCTGGACCTGCTGCACCATAGGTGGCTGCCCAGGACTCTGGACGATCAGCAAATTGTTCCCCGCCTTCACAAAAAGACAGGAAAGCTTATCGTTGGATGTCAGCAACTTTAAATTATGCTTCCTTGAACAGATTAGGATACATCTATGGCCTACACAAAGCATGTTCATAGTTTGAACAAAATTCTTCTTAGATAATGAAATCTTAGCCCGACCAGTTCTACCTTTCAGAATGAGCCGTTTTAAGGCCTCTTGTTACTTTAAATCAAAATAAGCTGCTGCTTTCCACGCCTCCTAACGTTTACACTCAGGTGTAAAAATGGCTGCAAACGGATGTGCAATAATAAAAGTGTATATCTTTGAAAAGCAGAAGTGGAACCTCCTGCACAAGCAAAAAGAATGCAGTAAGTAGTTTCAGGATAGCAAGTCAACAACAAAATATTTGCATTTTCCAGCAGCCATATGTTTTTTATAAAAGTTAGCCACTCAAGCTTTAACAGACATGCAAAAAAAACAAACAAGAAACAAAATACAAACATCTTTTTGAAAGACTGCGAGATGAACTCTTCTCCAAACAACCAGGTGAAGTGAGAACATTTTTGAGGTAGAATCATTGAGGCCTGTCACAATAACAATAAATTGTCCCAGAAGTTATTGTGATAAACAACTACGTTATAATTTTGAGCCCATTTTCAAGAAATATAATAATAATGGCATAATAATGCAAAAATATTTTCAAAGATCAATAAACTTTAAATTAAAATGAACATATGGAAATTATTGATATCGCTTTAATTTACGTATTGATTTACTGTGACGGGCCTAGACTCATTAATAAAGTCTAACCTGAATTATGTTATCTCCGGCTTCAATCAAAATGGTCTCCATCTGCTCCGGTGGCGGCGAGGCGGCCTGAGCCGGCGGCGGTTCGGCTGGCAGAACCACTTTCTTCTTCCTCCCTCTTCGCCCCTTTCCAGGCGTGGGAGGCGAGGCGGCCGTCTCCGTGACGACCGGAGACCCGCCCACTTCTCCGGTTGCAACGTTGAGGGGTAGAGTGAACCCGGCGGGCAGCTGCATCAGGTTCGCAGCGGCGCTGTTTGGCTTCCGTACCTTCAGCGACGGTTTGATGGCCACGGTCTTCTGAGGCGTAACCGGCGTCGCCGCAGCGGCCGCCGGCACAGTCATGGGAGTGGTGATGATGGCCTGGTTGGTGCCTGGAATGAGTTGGATCTGACCGCCCTGCTGCATCACCTGGATCTGCGGCATCACCTGGTACTGGATGTTGGCGGGCCCGGCGGCGTTGGTGCGCGCGGGGCTCTGCTGGATCGTAAGCACGATGGGACTGCCGGGAGCGGAGGGGCCCAAGCCGGGCGGCAGCTGGATCACATTGCCCTTCGCCGAGAGGAAACCCAGGTTTTTGGGCGGAGCCGGTGCGATGGGGGCGGGCTTTATGGGCTGAAGCCTGCGAGGCTGCGGCTGCGCTGGAGGAGAGGTGACGGGGGCCTGAGCAGCGGGGGGTCCGATTTTACTGCAGGTAGCAGCCAGAAGGGCCAGAGGAGACGGCTGTGTGTCCTGCTACGAGAAAACAAGGAATCAAATACAGGAAAAACAGGGTGATGGATGTGCTAATACTCTAAAAAATAAAAATAAAAAAATATCTGTCTTTATACTAGAATAGAACAGAACAAAATATCTGAAATTTTGACAAACTAATAATCCTGTTCCTGTTTTATCCACAGCTTTCATTTTACAACATTGTTTTTCTACTTTTAAGCAGTAATGAGGCACAGTGGAGAAACTTTAAACTGCTGCTGCTCCAGTTACTCACTAGTTTGTTGCTTGGTAACCAGAGAATGAATGAGTTGCTAGGTAACCAAAGAGTGAGTTAGTTGATTCAACCAACCTTTTTCTTTCTTTTTACTTTGTTTCAAACAAATAACATTAGATAGAGGATCTTTAACACAATGACAAATATCACAAAACTATAATAAAGATAAGAAAGAACCACAGGCATTGATAATATCGGTATTAGTGTGTTGCGATCTGCAAAGTAGAAAGTAAAAAACAAAAGTTAAATAAATTTAAACAGAAATGGGTAAAATAAAACTTTGTCTACTTTCCAGTCTCCACAAATGCTATTTTCTTAATACAAAGTGTCCAAAATACTATTCAAATACATGTAATAAAGGGTCTGTTACAGTAAAAAAAAAAAAAAAAAAAAAATGAAAGTGAAGAATATATCAGAAGGATCTGCTTATGAGACAAAGTTGAATTTCTGAAGAAGATTTAATGTTTTTGTAAGTTTCTGATTATTTTTCAACAGAGGCAGCATATGTTTTTAAAATTATTAAATGAGGGGATTTATTTCACTCCATTTCATCCTGTGAACATAATATTTGCTACATTTATTATATACATCTCATCTGAAGAAAAGGCTGAATTGTTAAAGATGTGAAATATCAGCAAATTTTATAAAACAATGTCCTTTCCAATTTTCTCTGTAAGGAGTTTTTGCATATCCAACCAAAATATCACAGGATGAGAACAATCCACAAATAAACGTTCAATACTTTCACCCTCACACTGGCAAACATGCCAACCTAGCTTAACTGTGACAAGTTTAGCGGTTAGAGCCTCGCCTCTGCCTACATCTCCCAGAATGCAGTGCGGTTCTGGATCAGAGTTCAGTGAAATCTGAAGGTTCTATAGAATATAACGTCTAGTGACACGGATCACGTGTCTATCGCGATACGCGCCGTCATTGATTTATTGCGCAGCCCTAACATAGTAAGTACAATCAGAATGCATGGAGTGGCAGCGCATGCAGTTACTTACTTGTGTAGAAGCAGTGGAGGGCTGAAGGTATTCACTTGGACTAACAGCAACAGTGGCCATACTGTCCTGTTGTTCTGGAAAACACAAAGCAGAGTCAGAGACCGGCTGCCTGCTGCAGGTAGCATGGTTAGCTGTTGATGAGCCAAACATGTGGACATCTAATGCACTCAGAAGAGAATAAAAACCCAAGTTATCATGTTAGTAGATGAAAGAATATCACATGCTCACTGTGCGCCTGTCTGACTTCACATTAACTTAATCATGTTTACAGCTAGACTATAATAAATTAAGGAACACTAGGCGTTTTGCACAGAGGTGGGTAGAACACTCAAGTACGAGTAGCTCCACTTCAACTTATTTTTACTGAAGTACAGTTAAAAAGTGTCCGTTCAATAAACTACTCAAGTAAAAGTAAAAAAAACGTACTTGTTAAAAAGGCGACTCAAGTACTGATGTAAACATTATTTTTAAAAGTTACGTCATCAAACGGACCAAAATAAGTTGGTATTCTGAAGATCAAACTGAAAATTACTCAGTTATAATTATAAAATAACAAAATCAGGCAAAAGAATCAGTTTTCCAATTCAGTTCATTTGAAAATAAAACTTATGAAACTTTAACAAACAATGCAGGTGTGTGTCCGTCTCTGGTGAATATCTGAATAAAACATGTTTTTTGTCCATTCAGTGGGTAAAAAAAATCCAAAAATTTTATTCAAGTAAGAGTAGAAATACTTGACAATGAAACTGCTCAAGTGAAAGAAAAATGTACAGCGTAGTAAAAATATTCCTAAAAGTCTTTTTTTTTTTCCAAGTAAATGTAACTGAGTAAATGTAATTAGTAACTATCCAACTTTGGTTTTGTATGCTAACTCTCCTTTGCTAGTTTCTGATAAAATAGGTCAGAAATTCACCTGAAAACGTCCCAATGCACTTAAATAAAATACATCAATAGCATTCAGCTGCAGAAGTACTAGAGGTATACTACGTTTACGGTTCGCTTGGTAGGTTTTCAGAAATAAAAACCATTTGAAATATGTCACTTTCTATAGTTACTGAATTCCTGCCTGTTAGACACCGATTAGTGCCAGGTCTCAGTATCTAACAAAGACACATGCAGCTGTCATGGCTGCAGTAAGAACCACAGACCAATGCAGTTGCACAGAGATCAATATAAGCTTATATTGATAATAACTAATAGATTACATCAACTTCATTGTCCCTAAGGGGCAATTTGCTTTGCAGACAGCAAGAACAACGGAAGATAAATACATCAAAAAATTACAATAATAATAGACCACAACATCCATACAGCACAATCATATCCCACCACAGTTTGTTTGGGCTTATGTCAAATTATTAATGAGGCCAACACTAACAGGGATAAATTAATATTTATAGTTTTTTATTTACATTTTATCACCATATATCTATAAGAAGGCAGAAACCTGTAATGGTGATGGACAGGGCTCCATAATATATTGCAAATTTATTGTTAGCACAGAATCACTTAATAGAACTACACAGTGAAATGTACAAAGCATTCAGGCCCTTCAATATATTTCGTGACACTTATTTGATGAAGCACATGAACATTTATAAAGTAAAACGTTGGTGCGGTCGTTAAAAAACAAAGTTGTTTCATTACCAAAACAGCAAACATCAGCCAGAAGCAATTATTTTAATAAAACCTCATGGAGATGGACATAATTTTAATTTTTCCTTTAGTTTTATAGACTCTATCTGGGGTTTATGTGCTATAAAACCAACAGCTACAGATGTGAACAGTTTAATTAAAGTTGGCCTTCTATCACCTGAAGAATATTTCCAGGATTAAAGGACTAATGTCTCTGCAAGCTCTAGAGAAACTCATCCAGGACGTTTCTCTTTATTTGCATTGATTACTGCAACAGTGTCTTCACAGGTCTGAATAAAAATTTTTAAAAATCCACCCTTTAGCTGCAGCTGGTCCAGAACGCTGCTGCTGGAGTTCTGACTAAAACCAGGAAGATGGAGCACATCACCCAGTTCTACAGTCCCTACAGTGGCTCCCTGTAGCTCAGTGAATAGAGTTTAAAATACTGCCGTTAGTTTATAAATCACTGAACCGATTAGAGCCACAACACATTAAAAATCTGGTGTCGTCATAGCAACCTTCCAGACCCCTCAGGTCTTCTGGTTCTGCTCTGCATCCCCAGAACCAAAACCAAACATAGAGAAGCTGCATTCAGCTTCTATGCACCACAAATCTGGAATAAACTTCCAGAAAACTGAAAAACAGCCGAAACACTGAGCTCCTTTAAATCCAGACTAAAAACCCAGCTATCTAGAGTTACTTTTGAAACGTTATAAATGGAAAATTAACCAACATTTTTATGTGTTTTGAAGAGTTTAATGATGGCACTTGACAAAATGTTTGCTATTGGTTTCTACAATCAGTGACTGTATGATGTGTTTATGATGTTTTTATGTTTTCATCATGTAGAGCACTTTGAACAGCCTTGTTGTACAAATAAACTTGAACGATTTAATTATTTATCACAACCTTCACCAATGACAGAGTAAATCACAGCAATATTAAAATTGATACGACATACTAAAATATTCATAACAAACGCAGCTTGCAAACCCAGATTCAGCAGTAGAGCTTCAACGGTTTCCACTGTGCATTTGTATAAATACAGAATAACAAGTCTCAAGTCAACAAACAGTAGGTTTGTCGCTGTGTCTAGTGCATTTTGGTTAAAATGTATTTGTTCCTTATTGAGTGAAGTTACTTCACAGTGCATAGAGCAGCCAGAAATTTTACAGAAGTAAGAGTAGCAATGCTTCTTAATTAGGGTTGCATTGGTAAATCGTCCGATATCCTTAATTTTGGGAGATTGGTGATCAGCTGATACTTACAAGTGAAACCAATCTTATCCACCAATCTTATCTACTTCAGCAAAGGTCAAAAAGTCAACCTCTGTCCTCTTTTCCTCTGTTGTGAGAGGTTTGACTGACAGACCGGCCCACCCGGTCATGTCTGCATGTTTGCAGTTAACAATTGTCACCCCACTGTTGCCAACTCAGCAATTTTATTGCTATATTTAGCAACATTTGAAACAAAAAAAAAAAAAAAAAAAAAAACCTCTACTGGCTAAAATCAGAATTGGCAGGTCAGGCTTTTTAAAGATCAGTGATTAGCCAGAAAACTAATCGGTGCACCTCTATTTTTAATAACTCTCTACTAAAAGTTAAAATTATGGTGCAATAAAACTACTCCTAAAAGTATTGTTTTCCACAAAACATGACTTATATATATCTAAGTAGCTACTACTCATTTATGGTAAAAATATATTGAAGGAGTGCTAATCTTGAGAACAATTTCTGGGTACTCTACCCACCTCTGTCAAGGTGTAGTAGGAAAAGACTAAACAGAAACCTCCTAGTTTTGTTTTACAGCAAATGACACCTGATTTCAGCATTCTTCATCTGATGATAAAGCCACTTAAATACTTCTCAAAACTGTACCAAACCAAAAATATCAATAATAAAACACTGTGGATTCAAAAGCAGCGCTTTCGCCAAGCCCAAGCAGCTGGGTTTAGTTTCCTCTGTGCAAGCTGCTAGCGTTAGCAAGAAAGCGCCGAGCTAGCAGGCGGGTTTAGCATCTGTGCAACTTCCCCCTCCTGTAGCACGAATTACAATTTAAACTGAGCTAGCACAATCAAAATATCTAAATGGTTTATTAGGGTGAGGAGCAACTGAATGCGAAGAAATTGGGGACAAGTAAACCACCAGCTACATAGCAATGTTTAGCATTCGCAGCTAGCCAGTGAAACTCTTTGATAACGTTATAGAAAAAAATGCAGCCCTTTTCCGGAAGTTCGTGGCTCATTCTAGTGCATCGAACCAACCCGGTTCTGTTAAAACACGGCTATCTGTGCACATAACACTCGGCGCTTTACTCCACAATAACAATACACTGTTTATGAAGTAGAATGTAATATAAACACCAATGTTTTCATTCCTACCCACCGCTCATGACGACATTCGCTCTCCACAGCCTTGAAGACCAAGACATGAAGGAATCCGCCCGCGCGGCTTCACCAATCAACGGTCAGCAACGGGTTGATGGACAGCCACGCAGACCAATCAGCTTTGAGGGATTTAGTGATTGAAAAGTACTGAACCATTCATAAAAGGCTATTTCTGTACGTCGACGGTTCAACCAATAGGATGTCGCCTCTGCGCTCAGGGGGGCGGTTCCCAGAGGATAATCCAGTACCCTATTAGAGCGAGATTACACGTTCACTGACATGGCTAGCGACCAATGTGATGTCGGAGGGGCAGCTCAGACGAAGCAAGAATGACAACCGTGTGGAGCAATTACCGTTAAGTTGCTCCTATCGGTGCTGTTTAAATGAACTCAGGCGCAATCCTAAAGAGCAGGCCGTTATACTTGACAACATAGAGTGTGCTTTTATGTAAATTTGACATAAATTTAGGTAAAAGGTGTTCATATGCCATAACGTTAGCAGTGGCGCTCCAAGAAAATTTGAATAGGGGCGACCAGATGAATTTTAGGGCGGAACAATCAGTCAATAAAACAATATAGACTGGTAGATTTATGAGTCTTGTTTGTCAGATTAAAAATACTTTTAAAAATAATCATTAAAGAGGTATTGAACATATTTTTTATTAAACCCACATTTCCAGGTTTTATTTTTTTAGGTGATTTTGGTCTGGTGTAATACTCTATTTTAAATTTGATGTTTTCATTAGCTGTAAGTGGAAAATAATCATAATTAATAGAAATAGAGGCTTTCAAACATCCTTCTGAGCTTAATAAATTTACATAATGTACGATAGTTTCTAAAATAAACGGGCTTTTCAATGATATTCTAAATTATTGGGTCTGTACATAGATCTGTTGTCATATCAACATTTCAGACAATCCAAATTTTAATTATCATTGATTGTACTTTGCGTTCTAGTTTTTTTCTTTATCTTGCAACTAAAATGTAATATTTATTGCTTGTTTGATGTTTTATATACAAATAAACTTGCTTTGCCATGTCTTGATTGAAAAAGATGACTGTATAGTTTGTATGAACTAAATATAATATATTAAATCCACTTCTCTAAGAGAATTTCAGATGATAGGCCAAAACGGATTAATGTGTAAAGGGACTAGACAAAATTCTTGGAGAGATTTTGTGTTTTTTCAGTGCGTATCTATAGAAGTTAAATAATGCTTTTTAACATGAATTATCTTACTCTACAAGTGAAACTCCGTGAGCTGTCCTTGACTTCAATATTTCAGTCTCAGACTTTGAGATAGTATCGCTTCCTCCCAGTGATATCCAAGTGTTGTTTTTAAAACTCAGTCCCCCTGAAATGTAGATTAAAGATTTGAAGAAATAAAACCCTTTGCCATGTTGGGATTGGTCACATGTCATGAACACACAACATTTAATCTCCTGATGACATCACGATGGACTGATTTCTGTGTGATCACTTTGCTAAGTCAGTGCAAAAGGAGGCAGAGAGAATGACACCAACCAGAGCCATCAAAGAAGAAGAAGAAACCATCCATCCATTTTCTGTTCACCCTTGTCCCTTAATGGGGTCAGGAGGGTTGCTGGTGCCGATCTCCAGCTACGTTCCGGGTGAGAGGCGGGGTACACCCTGGACAGGTCACCAGTCTGTCGCAGGGCAACACAGAGA
>CAEGAE010005098.1:0-11304 GCA_903067095.1 Girardinus metallicus | reverse complement strand
TCACACTGACCTTTGACCTTCTAATCAGCCAATCATCACTATTGATCAGAACCAATCAGCTGATTGGTAAAATACATTTAAACCACTGACCTTTGACCTCCAGCTGAACTTTTCTCTTCATCAGGACGTCTCCGTCTCTGTAGACTCTACAGGTGTAGATCCCTCCATCTGTCCAGTTGGGTCGTTCCAGAGTCAGACTGAGGTTTTTATTCCTCAGCAGGTTTTCCTCCATCTTGGTTCTGGTTCTGTAGATCTGGTTCTGTTCTCCAGGCTGATCAGAACCGTTCTGATACACATGGACCGTCCTGTTGTCTCCGTCCCTCCACTCCACCTTAACGTCTCCACTCAGATCTTCTGTGATTGTCCAGGGCAGCTGGACAGACTCCACCCCTGATTTCACCTCCACCTTTGGGACTGAGAGACAACAGAGGACAAGATGAGCTGGACAGACAGCAGCAGCTCTGAGGACATGTCCTCTGACTGATGAAGGTCCAACATGTTGGACTGGTTCCATCTGAAATGTGTCCATGTCTCCACTGAACAGAGACACTGTTGTCTCTGCTGTGTCCAACCAGCAGCAGGTGGACAGAATGTCCTCAGTGAGGACAGCAGGAAGCTGCAGACTGTCCCCAGTTGGACTCTGTGTCCAGCTGCCGGTTCTGTACCGAGTTCTGGACGGTTTGACCTCTGACCTGACCTGGTTCTGAACAGGGATCCAGAACTTGACAGAACCAGCTAAAGGTTCTGGACCACTGAGGCCGGTTCTAGTACCGACTGGTTCTGCTACTTTTGGGTTTAGTTCTGCTGTCATTCTGCTGGAACTTCAAATGGTTCTGACCCATCTGGTGGTACTGAACACTAACACGTGTGTCCAGCAGGAAACATTGTCCTATAAAAAGTTTATTTGTATAGCAGGTTTCAGCAACAAGGCAGTTCAAAGAGCTTCACATCATAAAACACAAAAATACAAAAGACAGAAACATAGTCAACAATTAAAACATTACATTTTGCAAATCAGATTATTGATTAATCTGATGATTAATGACACAATCAATAACAGCAGATTTAAAATCAACTCTAAACTAGAGTCTTTAGTCTAGATTTAAAGGAGCTCAGTGTTTCGGCTGTTTTTCAGTTTTCCAGTAGTTTGTTCCAGATTTGCGGTGCATAGAAGCTGAATGCTGCTTCTATGGTTCAGATCCGACACGAACCAGAACCTGAGAGGTCAGCAGGTTGATCCAGCAGCTGGTCTTTAATCTGTTCAGTGATTTATAAACTACCAGCAAGACATAAAGTCTCTCAGTGAAGGAATGTAGAACTGGATGATGTAGAAGGTATTTTATGCCAGTAAATTTTTTTGTTTGAAATTAAAAATAAATAAAAAAAAAATAGTCTTGTGCTTTTGTTTTTCATTTATTAAACCAAATTCAGATAATGGCTCATTTCTGCTCATGGTCCAATTTCCCGTTTAGTGCACAAAACGGAAATGGAAAAATCGGATAACGAGCGCTCAATTTTGATTTTCATTATTTCATCTTTGTCAAGCCGTCTGACCCAGAAGTTCTTTCTGCCCTGCACAGTGTGTAGAGACCCGTCCAAAACGGCAGTTAATACAAGTACAATCAATCTCATCATGATACCGTCACAGAGCTTATATTTTAACTTTTTGTTTTTTAAAAGTTAAAGTTGGCTTGTGAATGTAGCTTCTGACTCAGTAAATGGTTAAAGGACTAGTTCACCCAACTTTTTACAACCTCGAGAGTCTTTAATCTGCTCTAGTTTAAAAACTACAATTCAGGACACTCAAACTGCGACAAGAACATTCTGCCAGTCATTCAACCCCTGGAGTTTTTTAAAGACTCTTTGGCAAATAAAGAACAAATGTTACCAAAATCACAGGATTTATTGTTGATGATTAGAGGAATAAACGCAGTTAAAGACTTGCAGGTAAATTCATTTGTTCCCGGATTATTTCAGGTGGCTAAAATATGTGGTTCCCTCATAGCTTTGGCAAAAATTGAACAAATGTTTTCAAACTTTCACCCATCCAAATGCTCAGAATCAGGTGTTCCAATCACTGCCATGGCCACAGGTGTGTAAAATGAAGCACCTCAGCATGAAGACTGTTTTTACAAACATTTGTTAAATTCACTGAGGTCTCCAGAGCTCAGTGAATTCCAGCCTGGAACAGTGATGGGATGTGCAACAAATCAAGTCATGAAATTTCTTCACTTCTAAATACTCCACAGCCAACTGTCAGCTGTGTTATAAGAACATAGAAGTGTTTGGGAAAAACAGCAACTCAGACATGAAGCGCAAGACCACGTAAACTGACGGAGCGGGGTCAACTGATACTGAAGCTCATAGTGCAAAGAGGTCACCAACTTTCTGCAGAGTCAATCACTACAGAGCTCCAAGCCTCACGTGGCCTTCAGATTAGCTCAGGACCTGACCACAGAGAGCTTCATGGAATGGGTTTTCATCTGGGCCGGAGCTCCATCTATCTGTGCTACCCGTAAATCCGTGCTACCTGGTGGTGATGCTCACATCGATGCTACGTCACAAACTGCTTACTCAGCAGATTTCTCATAAATACGTCCTGCCTGTGGAAGTTTGGTTTCATGTGTTTTATTTCATCGCAGATTACGGTAAGCTTTATTTCATTTATTTTATACAGCAGTCTTCATTAAGCTGCTGTTTTACTTCATGTTGTTAGTTCACATGACAGCAGCTTGTAAATAGATTTATAAATGGCTTTAGTTTGCCGTCTGTAAACCAGTTACTGTTTGGCGGCTAATCAGGACAAAATACGTTGTTTTTTGGGCTATTTTGTTCCTATACTTTAAAATATTTTAGTTTAATTGCACTCTTATTAAACCTTGCTCAGTTGATGTTGACAGTGATATTATTTCAGATTGAATCTGTGTAATAGTCGTGTAATATCAGTGCATATTAATCATATCCTATAATATCAGGAGCACAGTGACCTGCGCAGTTCGGTGGACACATTGTGGCTGCGCTACATTTGATAAAGTCTGTCATACAACGTATTAAAAAAAAAAAAGAGTTGCAGTGATCTGTATTTGTTTCTGTTTAATTCCAATAAAAACCTGTTTCCCCTGCCTGATATTGTTTTATATAACATATTAAAACAAACTATTTTTAAAAGATAGGACATTCTAAATAAAGGATCAGTGCATACATCTATAGCTCTTCACTTTAAACGGGTAGGATGTTCAGATGAAGGAAGTGATCTTCGTCATGTATATAAATTGTTCCAATGCTAAGCTAAGCGTAACTCCTACGCTTCCACTTCAGTCCCGTCAGTCAAATAACGTTATCTAATATATTTAACATCAACAACCCGCTGTAGTTTTCTGTTTGTAAGTATGACGGTAGCAGTTTTGTCTGTCGGTAGCACCGACAGATGGGTATCTATCCGTACTACGGTAGGAAAATCTGACGAGGTAGCACCGATAGTCAGAACACCGGCTATATGCTGGGGCAAAAGGGGGCTGTGCCCCCTCAAACAAACTTCTTGCCCCCTCAAATGAAACTTGCCACAGATAACGGAACATCTCCCTAATCTGAGGTTCTGCTGCGCACCCTGCTGAGCAGACTGCGACCTTCTCCTGTCTGTCTGCGGTCAGGCTGCAGCTGAAACTCTCAGCCGCTCGTAAACGGCCAATTGCTGGGCTTCAGTCACGTGACCCGGATGATGCGCAAAATTCAGATGGAGGTCCAGAAGTGGATTTCTCCGGCTCAAAACAAAGCAAAATTGATCACACGAGTAGCTAACGTCCTAAATAGGCTGGAACAGACGAGGCATCTGTAAAAAAATGTGTATATATAAGATATGATCCGTATTATCTCGGTAAATAAAGCTTCTCTTATAATCTTGAGGATTTACCTGCATCCAGGCGATTCACACAACTAACTACCTGGAGCTGCAGGCCTCATGTTACACCAGGAGCCAGAAGAAAGTTTTCAAAAGCCTGGAGAATAAAATCATTTAGTTTCAAGTTGGGTCAAATTAGGAACAAAAGCAGCATTAATTGGCTGTTGACTTGTTTCTGCCGGGTGAGCAGTGAGTTGAGCTATTTTAAGTAATTAGTCTATGATAACGATGCTACCGCTAACAACAAGCTAACCCATGTTATTTCTATGAGCCTGGATCTCCTGGTAAATAATTTATTTAGCTTCTGTAGACCCAAATTCTTGCTGGAGTTGTACGATAATGTTGAGTTGCTGTAGGACCTGGATTCAGGTCCGATTTAGGTCAATGATTCGCTCCAATCTACAGAAACCCCGTGTTCTTGTCTGACCAGTATAGTTCGTGGCCAAACATGAGCCATGTGGGGGAATGCTATAGCAACAGCTCACTGTGATTGTATGGCTGGGTAGGCTACATTTAATTTATTTAGCTTTTTTTTTTTTAGCATGAAATTCCTACTGAATTAACATATTTACTGACCGGGACTCGGCACTGAGCTAGCTGCTAACAATATTAGCGCTCTGAGAACAGCCAGGCTAGGGCGTAAAATAATATATCTTTCCTTACATATGAATGCTTGTCTTTCTAAGCAACTGTCCAATAAAACATATGAAAATACAATTTAAGCAATGCAGCTGGTCACTGTTAGAAAGTGGCTGCAAACTCTGGCGTTGTTAGTTTCCGCACTGGTCCACTTTTCTCCTTTAGACATTTTGATGCTGGATTAACAGAAATAAATGGGCTGAATTTACTTCTGGCCCTCCATCTGCATTGGGTAACGTGGATGCTACGTCATCTGAAACCCAGCAATCAGCATCATGCGAGCAAGATCCCGCTCCCTGCTAGCCAACCTGCTTGCCAACGATGGCGACTTTATCTGTCAAATTGTCTAAATATTAAATGTGCACAAAAGGAGCACAATGTTTTGCTAACATTACAGCTACAAGACAAGGCCCAAAGTTTCACAGGTGGGTGATTCTCTGAATTTGGTGCATTTTGGGGTCTCAGGTTGCTAAAAACAACCTGAGACCCCAAAATTGTGTTTTTGAACACTGCATCTATTGAACGACACTTTGAACCTCCAAGAAAATATGTCTCCCCACCTCAAGCATGAAATCCCAAACATTAATACAAATTTCTGCTACTTGGGTGCTTTAAATTCAACCCCGAAATGGGACAATTTCATTCCTCTGAGTATAACGCAATAACAAACTAATTCTTCCAGTTTCTTTGAAATCATCTGTCCCTTGATTAAAATAACTAATTGTAAGTATATTTTATTTGATTGTGAATCATCATAATTAGACTGATTAGCAGAATATGGCAACTTGATGTAAAAGCGTTTCTCATAAATCACGAAAATACACTTAAAAATAAAAATTAAATCAGGCTTTTTTATGTTTTTGAATCATTCTTTAAACTTTGCACATAGCCCAATAAATATTAGTTTAATATTTGCTGTTATTATAAAAAAGATTACAACAATGACGGAGTTGAACTCATTGTAAAAGTTGACTAGACTCTAACAGGATTGAACAATCTGGCTAGCTTAACAACAGTCCAACGGTCAACCCCGTAACAAAACCACTGTTTTTGTCACAGCTACGGGGTACAACTGTTTTGCTGAATGTTAGGGGTTGAAGATTTTCCCTAAAAGTTGCCATAAGTCCACATCAGTTATGGCAGTGGTCCCCAACCTTTTTACTACCACAGACTGGTCAAAGCTTGGCAATTTCACTGCGGCGAGGGGGAAAGAGGTGCAGTAAAATTGCACCTCTTTCCCCCAATTGTTGCTCGCGATAATCGTAATAGATCCTCCTGCACTGTGAGGTGTGTCATGACTGGTCCAGTCGGTAGAGGGTCGAACCGCTCCGATCTAAAATCGGGCATATTCATATTGTTTTGGCCCGACTATCGCAGCCTGTGGGGTTTTCTCTGACAGTGAGTCTGTTAAATGTGACAGGCAGCCAATCAGACGGCGCAGTGACGTAAACAGGGAGGGGAATCCCAACCAGCTGACATCGCAATGAGAGCCGGTCCAGTGCTTAATGCAGCAAATAGAGCACTGCTCACACCGTCACTTATCCAAAGCCTTTTCTTTTTGCACTTTGAAATGCGCTATACAAATAAAATTTGATTTGATTTTCTTTTGGAATCGGGATGTTCGTGAGTGGAATCGGTTTGTGTTGCTCCTGCCATGTGGCTCGACCCACAAACTGACCGAAACTCTTGTTCATCAGCTCTGTGGTCACAGAGATTTGGAAATCAGTCCACAATTCTTAAATCATACTGTGTGAACCAGACTGAAGACTCACAAGCTCCTCTAGTCTTGACCTCTGCCCTAACGCTCTCTGACTCTGGTCGCTATGGTAACGTTTACACATCCCTTCAAAATAAGATATAGATGAGCCACAAAAACTAACATTTTACTTTCATGAAAATTTTAACTCTCGATAACCACAAATCAGTTGGAGCCCTGAGCTTATTTGTCTGCGATGAGACGGTCCATCTGGGGGTGATGGGAGACAATAACCCGAGGTGTTGCTTGACCACAGGGTGCCTGGTCTCTACGTGGTGAAGCAGTTTGAAGCTTCATTGCCTCATTATCGAGCCGGTCGCCGCGTATCGTGCAGAGCGAGGCGGGAATGTGGGAGTCACTTACCGGGATAAATCCATCCTCCTGTCTTTCTCCGGGCCTTTGCCTTTCGCAAAGAAACTTTCCAAAGACATCTGATCTGTTTCTTACTCATTTTACTGCTTGTGGGCTCAATGTTGGCACACAATTAGGATTTTCGAAATAAAAGCTCCTCCAGACTCAAATAATACATAAAACTGAAATATTTAATTATTTTTGTGCGGCCCGGTCCACAGCCCGGGGGTTGGGGACCACTGAGCTTGGGTTAGGGTTGGGCGACATGAGGAAAATCTAATATCCTGATAAATGTCACAATATTATTAAATGAGCTCCAATGTGATTTTAAACTAGAGTCCTTGCTGTATGATGTCACCATGCAGGTTCCCGCCCCCATTTCCCTGCTAGACTTAAATCTAAGCTCATATAAAAGGGATGCAGCGTTTTGCTATGAACTGTTTACACCAAGACTAGATAACAAGGTGAGAAATAAGTTTAACTAAGAAAACCAAATAGTGAGGAAGAGGGAAGTTATGCTTGACTTTGACAAACGTAACATAAAATAAGATGTTTTGGTTCAGCTTAAACATAAAAAGGCGACAAACTGACATCGGTAATGCAGGTGTTTAAATTAGCTAATCTACCACGGCTGTGTTAATGTGGCTAATAGCAGCGGCGGCTAATCTACCACAGTGATCATTTATTAATAAAAGCAAAATACACATCAAGTCTAAAAGCATAAACTGTAACTAACTGAATGTTTTTGCTCTATGTAGGGTAATGTTGGAGTGTTTTTGGTTCCGAATCCTAGTACATGAAGTTGTGTTGTTGTTGTGATATTCTCGGTTGGAAAGAATCAGACAGAGGAGCTGCGAATACGGGTTTTACTTTTGATGGTGGAACACAGAACTAGACAACCACTTGTTCTGCAGTGTTTTGCTGTGGACTGTCTACACTATGACCAGATAACAAGGTGAGAAATAAGTTTTAACTAAGAAAAACAAATAGTCAGCTCTAGACAACCTAATAAGTTGGCCTACCAAGAACTATTCCTAGAACAGATATGTCTGTATTTCTTACCACTAGGGGGCAACAAACTAAAATATTATAGTTGTCAGTTACTATGGCAACGAGTCTGAGTGTATCGTAAAGCTGACAGAGAACAGAAAAAGAATGAGTGGTTTTGAGTTATTATTCCCATAGAATATCACTAAACGAATCATAGCTACGTCTCCAGTAGCTTTAACTAAATCGTTCTGCTGGCTATGAACGGCACGTAAAAGAAAAGTCTGATTAGGCGGTGAAATAAATTTGTGGTTCAACATTTTGTCCCAATAGTTTTATAACACGTTTCTCAAATGACCTCATTTTTTCTGACATCCTCCATATAAAATCCAAATTATTAATCCAGTGCCGTTTCTCTTCATAACTAGACTTGTTCATCTGATTCCTCTTCAGTTTCCTTCTCATTCAGCCTCAAACTCTGCATGTAAATAATTCATCAAAGGGAAACTGCAAACTTCTGCTAAAGCTACCGGAATATTAGTGTTGCGTGGCGCAGTGGTCAGTGCAGCGCGGTGCCCCGCATATAGAGACTGTAAACCACCTTAGCCCACTTCCCTTCCCCTTCACTCTGCAACTTCTCTGTTGGATTGTTGGATCTGGCTTTTCCTCCACTCAACTCATGAGCATCACTTTGCTGTTTTACCTTCTAACCCAGCCAGCATACCTGGGTGGGACCCATATGGGAAAAAGAGGGCAGACAATATGGGTCCCAGAAAAGTTTGTCCAGTAACAAACTTTACTGACTTAGTCATAGTGTAAACAGTAACAGCCGTTGTCTCTGCTGTGTCCAACCAGCAGCAGGTGGACAGTAACAGCCATTACAGTTTTCCTGGTGTTCTTAGGTTGGATAAGGACTGTCTTTGCTGAGGAGACAAGACCGTTAGAGAGACAGACAGGAGACAGAAAAAAACTGATGAACAGACAAACCTTGGAGAACATATTCTGCAGAATGAGGCTTTTTGCTGTTTCCACTCAGATCCTCTGTGGTTCTGCAGGGCAGCAGGACAGACTCCACCCCTGATTCCACCTCCACCTGTTCTGGGACTGAGAGACAACAGAGGACAAGATGAGCTGGACAGACAGCAGCAGCTCTGAGGACATGTCCTCTGACTGATGAAGGTCCAACATGTTGGACTGGTTCCATCTGAAATGTGTCCATGTCTCCACTGAACAGAGACACTGTTGTCTCTGCTGTGTCCAACCAGCAGCAGGTGGACAGAATGTCCTCAGTGAGGACAGCAGGAAGCTGCAGACTGTCCCCAGTTGGACTCTGGTCCCCGTCTGTCCTGGACCTCTTCCTCCTGCTCTGATTCCTCATCTTCATCACATTGACCTTTGACCTTCTAATCAGCCAATCATCACTATTGATCAGAACCAATCAGCTGATTGGAAAAATACATTTAAACCACTGACCTTTGACCCAGAGCTGAACTTGTTTCATCATCAGGACGACTCCGTCTCTGTTGGAGACTCTACAGGTGTAGATGTTACTGTCTCTCTCAGTGGGTCGTCTCAGAGTCAGACTGAGGTTTTTATTCTTCAGCAGGTTTTCCTCCATCTTGGTTCTGGTTCTGTAGAACTGGTTCTGTTCTCCAGGCTGATCAGAACCGTTCTGATACACATGGACCGTCCTGTCTCTGCTGTCCCTCCACTCCACCTTTACGTCTCCATCCAGATCCTCTGTGATTGTCCAGGGCAGCAGGACAAACTCCACCCCTGATTCCACCGCCACCTGTTGGACTGAGAGACAACAGAGGACAAGATGAGCTGGACAGACAGCAGCAGCTCTGAGGACATGTCCTCTGACTGATGAAGGTCCAACATGTTGGACTGGTTCCATCTGAAATGTGTCCATGTCTCCACTGAACAGAGACACTGTTGTCTCTGCTGTGTCCAACCAGCAGCAGGTGGACAGAATGTCCTCAGTGAGGACAGCAGGAAGCTGCAGACTGTCCCCAGTTGGACTCTGGTCCCCGTCCTTTGTGTCCAGTTGGACCCAGACTGGCAGAAAGACGAGGACACATCTCCATGGAGACCAGCAGAGGACAGGCTGCTCCGTCTCTTCAGGATGGACCAATCAGAGGACAGGAAGCAGAACTTCAGGACTTCCTGTCCTCTGTTGGAGACAGAAGGTCCAGTTGGACTGATGCCGGTTTTGTCAGGGTTCTGGTTCTGTCCCACATAAGGACGTCCTTCAGTCCACATGGACATGAAGCTCTGAGTTCTGGACGGGTTGAAGGAGCAGAGGTCCAGAACGGTCCAGAACCAGCTGGGGGTTCTGGACCTCTGAGGCCCGGTTCTGCTGGGTTCTGGAAGATCCAGGGTTCTGATGAAGATCCGAGGTTGAATGTTTCAGAACCAGAACCAGAACCAGCTACATGTCCATATTAACTAGTCAATGAGAACCAACCAGAACCAGAACAGATCCAGTTCAAACAGAGAGAAAAGATGGAACTGGTTCTGATCCAAACAGTTCTGGTTCTGGTTTCAACCGACATGGCAGCATAAGAAGAGCGCTCCTCCTTAAAGAGTTTTAAACAGTTGGGAATTAAAACAATGTATTAGAAATAAAAAGGAAGAAGATATTATATCTAGAATAAGATTTGGACATACAGGGTTAAATAGTATTAAAATTGTTGCGCAGGTCAGATGTGGGTGCATGAACACACACTAGTGTGCCTCTCTGCAGCATTTCTCAGCAGGTGAAAGAAATCTGGTTCAATCAGCAGCACCCTCAACTCAGCTAATATAAAGAATCCACCGAACATTTGGCTGGTTTTGCAACAGAGCTGAGGAAGGCAAACACAGTATTTCATGGGAAAAGGACTTAAATTAAAGAAGGACTACCGGTAAGCTGTTCACTGGACTCAGTTGAAATGAAATTCGACTCAGGTTTGCATTTGACAAAAAGAAATGCAAAATTTATTGAAGAAACAATTTGCACTGTTAGTTTACAAACACTGTCTTACCTCTATTAAATGCATATTTAAGATATTTAATGAAAAAACTTATGTCTTGAGGAAAATAAAATGTACTTCTAAAGTGTTGGATTTATTTTACTCAACCAAACACAGAATTAAATGATTTAATACTTGAATTCATGGATAAATTTGTGAAAGAAATGCATGTCTAAGATTAAAATGGAACTGGTTAAGATAAAGTATTAACTTTAAACTTAATGTTTAAAATGTATGCTAAAAATGTTGTATGTGTTTCGTAGGTTTTTCACCTCTTCACTGATTTCACACTTACTGGTGAAAATAAAAAAGTTTGAGTGAAATCCTGAAGTCTCTTCAAGTCCCTCTTTTCAAGTGTGGGAAGCCATGAAATTATAGGACACTTGACAAAAATAATAAACATAATACAGGCTGTTGTAATTCATCCATCCATCCATTTTCTGTTCACCCTTCATCCCTTAATGGGGTCTGGAGGTGCTGGTTCCTCTCCAGCTACGTTCCGGGTGAGAGGCGGGTCACCTGGACAGGTCACCAGTCTGTCGCAGGGCAACACAGAGACACACAGGACAAACAACCACACACTCACACACTCACACCTAGGGACAATTTGGAGAGGCCAATCAACCTGACAGTCATGTTTTTGGACTGTGGGAGGA
>CAEGAE010005095.1:0-38960 GCA_903067095.1 Girardinus metallicus | reverse complement strand
GTGCAATTGTAATATTTTGTGTGTGTGTGAGTTTTTAGTAGTGTGTGAGAGACAAAACATAGTTTTTGTCCTAAACGTCCCTCATATTTGACATCTGCATTCGTCACACAGAAACATCTACCAGCTCTATGACGTCATGATGCTCTTTGCCACCATTTGTTGTGACCGGGATGATATGAAATTTATTTTCAGGTATTTTCAGTAAAGCTACGCATCTAAAGCTGCCGCCGTGTTCAGTCTGTCCGTTTGTCTGTATAAATAATCCCGCCGTGTTCGTCTCCACCGTTCGGTCCAAACCAGCAGCTCCGGGAGCGTCCTCCATTCAGTATGCATGGGCAAAAACCCTGTCTGCTGCTAAATAGAAATAATTTTACTGGCCCTAGAAGTGTCCTCATTAAGAAATTTGATTTAGTGTGAGTGCTATCGACCCGGTAACTGTGACTATAAACATCAGTTAGCACATTTAGCAGCAACTACATGAGGTTGATGGACAGCTAAGACCCTCCTCCTGCTTCTGATTGGTTGTTTTTGGTCAGATAATCTTTTCACGACTATATTAAACATTCTTTATGAAAGTTACATAATGCAGTCCAGTCTGTCTTTCTGTTGTATTTTTGCTCATGTTTTTTCTTCTATATTTTGAAAGTGGTTTGATGAGGGAAAAATAGACAAATTCCTTGGGAACATTTTCAAAGTAGCAACACAAAATCAATGATTTTTTATTTTTTTTTCAAAAACTGAAATCCTGAAGGGACTGAAATGTGTATTTTCCTCTGAATCCTGCTTATGTGTCTTTATTTTTCATCATAAACGGTGAAGAAGAGCATTTTTCTCCATCTGCATCAGATGTGGAGCGGGCCTTGGCGTTGACAGAGGTCATGTATTTTTCATAACGTTTGTCCCCTCTCCTCCATCAGGCCGGAGCAGACCAGGCATGAGTGGCCCACACCTGGAGGAATGGCAGCACAGGTCCTTTGACATTTCATCTGGCAGCTGCACACCTGAACAGAAGGCCGACGCCTACCGGGCCCACATCCTCTCCATTCAGTATGCATGGGCAAGCTCCCAGCTTTCTCAGGCCGGCGCGGCCAGTCTGCTCAGGACCTACTCGGAGCGCTACGCCGCCGTGCTGGACTCGGATGACCCCCAAACGGGGCTCAACAACTATGCAGAGAGCGCGCTCCATCTGGCCCGCAGTCAGAGGAACCTCAGCGACAAATGGGAGTCGTCGCTAACGGCGGAGAGCATGCTGCGGCTTCCCTCAGTGGAGAGGATGATTCAGGCGAGTTCAGAAAGAGAAAGCTTCCTGGTGGCACCAGCAGATGTTGACATACCTGTGGGACATGAGAGCAGAGAGGACCCCGCCTCAGCTCAGGCTCAGTTTACCGCAGCCAGTCGAGCACCGTCCAGCTCGGAGGTTAACAACATTATCAGGAATCTAACAGAGAGACCGAGAACTTCAGATGGGATCTCAGTTAATCCAAGTGTTGTCCCTCGACCCGCAGTACGACCTCAGTCAGCGTTTGGTCATTCTTCTTCATCTGGACCTTCAGGGTGCGCACAAACCCATCAGTCCTCCTTCTTTCCCTCCTCAAACCCATCCAAACGGAAGAACTTTTGCAGTCCAGACAGAAGCGATGGCGTTAGCAACCAACATGGAGGTCCAGGGACAACAGAACCCCGCGCTGTGAGCAACTTCAAAACCGCCCGGGAGCAGTTCATCGTCGATCAGCAGAAGAAACACTCTTACCAGCCCCAGAGAGGACAGCCGCCTGGGATGGCGGCGGCCATGAAAAAGTCTCTGGGGGCCAATAGATCTCGAGGGGCGTTCTCTAAGTTTGTGTCACCGATCCCCCGGCCGGAGGAGGAAGACGGCAGTAAAAACTCCAACCCAGAACCTCAAATCCTGGACGAGCGACTGAAGAACTTTGAGCCAAAGATAGTGGAGCTGATCATGAGTGAGATCATGGATCATGGCCCGCCGGTTGCCTGGGACGACATCGCTGGCCTGGAGTTTGCTAAGACGACCATAAAGGAGATTGTGGTGTGGCCCATGCTG
The DNA here is from genome assembly GCA_903067095.1 of Girardinus metallicus. Taxonomy (NCBI): domain Eukaryota; kingdom Metazoa; phylum Chordata; class Actinopteri; order Cyprinodontiformes; family Poeciliidae; genus Girardinus; species Girardinus metallicus. The sequence continues at coordinate 36,901 of CAEGAE010005095.1, read as the reverse complement.
CGTCCCGACATCTTCACCGGGCTCCGCGGGCCGCCTAAAGGCATCCTGTTGTTCGGGCCCCCGGGAACGGGGAAAACGCTCATCGGAAAATGCATCGCCTGCCAGTCCGGTGCCACCTTCTTCAGCATCAGCGCCTCGTCACTAACGTCCAAGTGGGTGGGCGAAGGAGAGAAAATGGTCCGGGCACTGTTCGCCATCGCCCGCTGCCACCAGCCGGCGGTGATTTTCATTGATGAGATCGACTCCCTGCTGTCCCAGCGGACGGATGGGGAGCACGACTCGTCCCGCAGGATAAAGACGGAGTTCCTGGTTCAGCTGGACGGCGCTTCCACGGCAGCCGATGATCGCATCCTGGTGGTCGGCGCCACCAACCGGCCCCAGGAGATCGACGAGGCTGCACGGCGCCGCCTGGCAAAGCGCTTGTATGTCCCCTTGCCCGAAGCGGGCGCCCGGCGGCAGATTGTGACCAACCTCATGGTGCGGGAGAGAAACCACCTGAGAGGACAGGAGCTGGAGAGCGTGGTGGCGGCCACGGAGGGTTTTTCCGGCGCCGACATGACCCAGCTGTGCCGGGAAGCCGCCTTGGGCCCCATACGCAGCATCCAGCTCAACGACATTGCCACCATCAGCGCAGATCAGGTGAGGCCGATTCTTTACGCCGACTTCCAGGAGGCCTTGAAGACGGTTCGACCCAGCGTGTCGACTAAAGACCTGGAGCTGTACGAGGACTGGAACAAAACCTTCGGATGCGGACGGTGAACTCATCTGCCTCCACTTGAGACCAGGAGTTTCTCAAAGAACAAATAAAATCTTTGAGTGCTGGAAGGCATGACCTTTGATTCTATGTTATTAACACAAAACAGAAAAGAAAATGTATGTATTTTGAGTTTGATTCAAAGTGCAAAAATGTAGAATAAATCCAGTGGTTAAAAAGGAATTCTGGCACAGAAAATTTCACCTTTATGTTTCCCACAGACAGAACGTTCTCTCCTTCTGTCAACAGGTGGGGGAGGGACTGAATGCTAAATGCAGTCAGGACATTGTTTTTACTGGCATCTCCATGTTATGCACAGTTCAGCAGTTTTTGTACCATAGTAAAAATAAAACCTCCACTTAGGCAGACCGTGGTACCAGTAACTGGACAGTTACCAGTTAGCACCTTTATGGTGGTTTTGTGTTTAAGTCACCAGCAGGGCGGCGCTTGGAGGTATCTGACTTTGATCAGTGGTGAAAATCTTCAACTTATGGTTGTGAAATGCAACAAATCCACCTGAAAAGTTTTGGATATTAAACTTTAGCTAAAGGATTTATTGCACCAGCTTCTAGAAATGGTTCCTAAAATTGAGTCCAATTTGCTGCTCAGATGTTTAGTTTTTCCTGTTCTGTATTTGGATGAACGTTCCTGAAAGTTTTTGGTCTTTCGACTCTTTTATTTTGAAACCTTCAGTTTCTGTTTTCTATTGTAACGCGATTTGAAGTTCATGTTCAGCACTTTGTTGGCTTCACCAAGCATATTCCACCTTTTATTGTTTTGAAAAGCACGAATGTTGTTATGAACATTTGCTCAAAATTTCATATAAAAATATAAATTTCATATCTGTAAAGCTAGAATAAAAAATGAAAATATTTTTCTGCGACTCGGTTCTCCTTGCTGATCTGATCCACAGAGGGCAGTGTCATCCCTTCAAGTCTCCCTGTCCTGAAATCTTCCTGACTCTGGATGTGTTAATAATATCTGCGGAAGTTGAGCAACACTGAGAGAATCCTAAGTTTCATGAATAATAAAAAAAGTTTTCTTGTGCTTTTCCTCCCTTCCTGTTAGAGTCAGCCGTGGAGTCGACAGAAAAAAAAAACTGCTTCTGCAGCTCGACTGATGATAAACATCCATGTTCCTGTTTCGGCTCAGATCCGCATCCAGATACTTGATGATTGGTTAAAACGTCTTTCTTTGGAATAATCGTAGGTTTTTGTGGTAGTTTTGGCTACTGGATCATAACATTTTTAACGCTCACTGGACATTTTCACATTGTCACATTAACAAATTTCATTGTTTTATCTGACAGATATCAACAGAAGGGTTTGTTTTTAAAACCTTTTCACAGTTTCTCATTTCAATTTAGTTCTGGGCTTTGACTAGACCATCTAACACATATATTTATATTGGTCTAAACCACTCCATATCTCCGGCTGTATGCTTAGGGTGGTTGTCCTGCTGGAAGTTGAAGCTCCACCCCAGTCTTCCTCATGCAGCCTGACTCAACTCTGACCAGCTTCCCCGTCTCTGATGAAGAAAGACGATTCCACACAGTGAACGGCCGTGACCTGGTAGGTTTGTAGTTGTACCAGGAGGTTATTTTACACCCTAATCCTGTCCTAAACTTCTCCCTGAACGCTCTGATGTGTGTAATATTCAATGCAATTAATTGCCTTTTTAAAGAAAAAAAAAACCTACAAAGGTTCTGGTTGCGTTTCTGACGTAAATCTGACACACAAGCTGCATCCGTTAACAACAGATGGACAACAAAGGCGCTTCTCTTGGTCCATTGGAGGTTAATTTTTGATTAAAAATTATTAAATAGTACTCTGAAAAGACTATTGTTGTGTTCAAATTGTGCTAAAAAGAATTAGCGTGTCACTGAAGCTATTCAAGCCTAAAATAGCATCTCAATGCTAAACATATAGCAGCAGCACAGACTAATGTCAGCGTTAACAGCGTCCACATTTCTAAAGAAGTCCCATGAACGATTAGGGCTTCCTGAAACATTTTGCACCAAAATGATGCTAGAAAACAGTAAAAAACTAATTAAAAACAATAAAAATCTTTGTTGTTGAGCTCATATGTTTTATTTGTTTAATAATTCAGCAGCAAAAAGATGTTTTGAATTGAAAATGTTGATTCTTTTCTCTATGTAGTTTTTGATAAAAATGCGATTAAATAATTACAGACCCTTCAATTAACTCAATTAAAAAAAAATATTGAGCCTCTCTCCACCACTTCATTAAATTATTTTTGCTCTGGTAGCATATATCAATTTTATTTACAAAGCTTAAAACAAAAAGTACTAAATTATGAACTGTTTATTTTCATAAGACCATCAGTTGCACTGGATTGCTTTAGGGGTGTCAGAGTGAAGGGGCTGAATACAAAGACAAATCAGTCCTATTAGAATTTTCATTTTACACTTTTTATGTTGCTGTGTTACATAAAACACACTAAAGTTTTTTATTTCAGTATGATAAAAGTGGATAAGTTCTCGGGGTGTGAATACTTTTGCGCTCAGCTGTAAACAGACTTTTACAGACTGTGCACAAATTAAATGAAATTTTCATGCAGAATTAATGAGCAAATCTTTGAAAATCTGGAGGACCATGAAAAAGGACTTTCATTTATTTTTCATCTTTTTGTCAAGTCCCTGATAAATATTTCAGACTTGTGTGCTTGGCCACTCTATTGAAACTTTGTTGAATTAGCCAACAGTGAAATCAGTAGCGCGCGCACACACACACACACGCACGCACCCAGGGGTCTTTCTCCGAACACAGGGACTCCTCACAGCTGGACCGGGACAGATGCACAGAATTCCTCTGGTGCTGACGGGATCCATCGGGTCCGGTGAGTATCAGCTGAAAAGTGTGCCATATGGTGAGCGCTTGTAGTGGTGCTCACATCTGGGCCGAGGCGTTCACAACTTACACATCACATCTCCAGGAAGAATCTTAAATGTGTGTGTGTGTCTGTGTGTGTGTATGAGTGGTGGGACTTCATTAATCATCTTAATCAAGTTAATTGCAGGGTCTGTAATTAATTAATTGTTTTATAATCAACATATTTATCAATAAAATGAGCAACATTTTCAATTTAAAAACCCTGTTTGCTGCTAAATTATTGAATAAAAAGACAAATGAGCACAATAACAAAGGCATTTATTGTTTCTAATCTGTTATTTATGTTCTTCAACCATCAGATTGGAGCAGAGTGTTATTTTACCCACTCAGCTCTCCGGTGTTTCAGGAACTGATGATCATTCGTGGAACTTCTTTAAAAATGTGGGCTTTGGACGTTGACATTAGCGTTAGCTGCTACATTAGTATGTAGATGCTGTTTCAGGCTTGAATAGCTTCGCTGTTAGGCTAACTCCTTTTAGCACGACTCAAACACCTTAAGTCTTTTTCCCGCGTTCAATCAGATTGTTTTTTCAAGCAATAATTAAACCCCAGTAGACTTACAATCTATCCAAATTATATTTATTTTGATTTTATTTACAATCATCTTTAATCAAATTCAACTGTTAGGAAATCTTAGCAATTTGCTACATCACAAAATGATTATTTTCCCCACCCCTGAAGAATTCAGTTCAGAATATTTTCTGAACTGAAAATATTCTGGTGTCACTGAGCTAAAAGATAAGACCTGAAATCTGCACTGCTGGTCACATCCTCATCAGAGGGTTAATGTAATTACTTTTTTTACCTCTGAAAAACTGAAATAATTGCTTTTCTACACAAGGAATAATATTAAAATCCAATATTTTAATGGACCGTGATAGGGAGACATTTTTTAAAGTATTGTTTGGTCGTGAAATCTTCTCATCTTGTTTGTTGATATCTGCGCCTGATCTGTGTTTTTTGTCAGCGTTGCTCCAGAATATTACGTAGACAACATCTGACTGCAGAGAATATGTGGGTTTGTCTGTATTTATATGGTACAAACAGCAGTAACTGAGTCAAAATGAGAGATCTTCTGGAAAATAAAAAGACTACGATTTACCAATGTACATGCTCCTTTGTGTAGATCTGCTTTCACATTCTGAAAAAAGATGCAGTGGAAACAATCCTTTACTGCTAGGTCTTATAAGAGACGTCTAAAAATTATTTCTAAATGTGTTATTTTTCTTCATTTTACATTTTTTAAAATATTTCAGTGTGAGATTATGCTTCTGCAAAAAATCTGAATTTATTTCAAGGATTTTTAAACACCTTCACCAAATAGATGTAGAGGTTTCCGTGGTTGCGTGTTAATACTATAGAAATCAGAAGTGGCAAACAGCTGCCAATGAATGAGGCAAATTAAAAATATTCAGCTCATCAAAATGTCTTGTGGTGAATAATAGCAGAAATAAACAGTTTCTGTCTTTTGTAAATTTCAGATCTCATCATAATTTCCCAGGGTGTATAGAAAATATTTTTGGAGGGAAAAAAAAAATTCCTTACACTTAAAATAGACATCCATGTGATATATATCTGAAAGATACAAGCAGACACATTTTACTGCATATCAGTGCAGTCTGGTGGGTCTGCAGTTTAATCATATGCAGGGAAGTATCCCGTAAACGCAGAAATGCGTCGTATATTTGGATCTTGATGAGCCCACAACTGGAATCGGTTGAGTCTGCTTCTTGAAGGGTATTTTAGTCAGCAAAGGGTCGAAAAGGGGAAGTGAGATTTGGGATTCGGGTCGGGCCAGATTTGGTTGGCCAGAATATCCCTCTCATGCAAATATTACACCCCCCTCCTGCAGAGTCCCAATCAAGCATGGGTGCAGAGAGGGGGTTCCACGTTGGCTGCAGCTGCTTCCCGTTCCTGTTCAATCAAACAGCCGCCATCTGGAGGTGGCCGCCTCCTCGCAGCTCCGCGCAGTTCCTCCGCTGGCCCTGACTGCATCTCTCCAGACAGGCCTGGCCTTCCTTTCTGTCTGTCCCCTTCACTGCGGCATCTTCTCAGCATGTGTCGTCATGCTTCCAGCAGTTATTTAAAACCGGTCCACCTCTGCAGGCGGAACTCTTTGTCAATATAGGCACATCTCAACAAATCAGAATGCTATTAAAAACGTAAATTATTCCAATGATTCAGTTTCCAAAAGTACCAATTAGGACTAAATGGACATGATTAGCTGTAAGGGAAAAGCCGAAAGAGAAGAAGATTTTCCAATCGCTACCAAGGGATTACTGCTCTTGATTGGCCTGCAAATTCCCCAAGTACTGAACGCTTTTGTTTTATAGTTCTGTAACTGTGACTATAACAACATCAGCTATGTTTTCATTCAACACTGAGCAAACTTTAAAATGCCACAGAAAAGGAAATGCAAGTTGTTTCCATCTACTGGTCAACCAGGCTATGCAAAGGGTAATTTTGTCAGCTGTTGGTGCTACACATGACTGTAATAAACAGGAAGCAGAGGTTCCAAGTTTGCATGGACCACACATCTCAGAAAAATGGGGAAAGTCCTTTCCTCCAACAGAGGTCTGAACATTTACATTTTTCAGGGTTTTATTCCTCTAGTAACCCACAGACCCACAAATAGATGGGGGTGTTTGATACGTAAGAACTTATTGGCAAATGTGTTTCCATCTCAAAACTGTCTCAAGTGAGAATAAAGAGATTTTTGCAAAATTGAGGAAGTTATTCCAACTCTAACTTTTTCCATCAGCCTTTTCTAATGTGATACTTCAATATGTGCATAGAAAAACTACGGCTACTGTCTTGGTCCAATTTCAGTAGCCACACTGAGGTCCAGTTAGAACTGGTCTGAGGCTAAATGATCTGAAAATGCTACACATTATGCATCAATCTAAAGAAATTCTTGGACAGAAGACAAATACTTTTTTCAGTTTAGTCTTCATTTAGTGGAGAACTTTTTTTTGCCATCCCACTTTTTACACAAAGACATTCAGTTTAGAGACCTAAAAGAGACGCACAGCTTAATATCATCTGCATAGCAGCGACATCAGAGATCTAAAAGTCCTCAAAATGTTCTGAAGAACAAGCATGTAAAGCAGAAATAGTATGGACCCAAAACAGAACCCTGAGGTACATCAGGTGAACCTTGCCGGGATTGGAAGCCTTCCAAAATTTCTCCAAAAGCCCATTGATAACCCATAACGACATCTAAAGGACTACAAGTGTCACTTGTTGAGATCAGAGTTCATGACACAATAAGAAAAAGGCTGAGCAAGAAGGAAAGCAAGGGAAGAAATCAATTCAGAAAAGAACGCCATGCTCACAGTCAAACACGGTGGTGGCAGTATAATGTTCAGGACTATTATGATTTCTTGTTGTTTGGACATTTAGCGTCTGTTTTCGTATTTTTTTTTCTCTTGTCATTCTAGTTTATTCCTTGTGTTAAGTTCAGTCGTTCTCATTGTTTGTGGTTTGTGATTTATTGATAGATTAGTATTTATTTCTGTTCATGGTTCAGGTTTCCTGTTTATATAGTTTTTCTGTTTGTATTTCCACCTCACCTGAGTCTACCATTATTCCCCCTATCTTAGCTGCTCATCATTTCCTCACTTCCTTCCCCAGCTGCGTCCGCTCACCTGTAATTAGCTCTTCTGGTCCTTTTGTCAATTCTAAGTTCCCCTCAGTATTTTAAAGCTCATTGTACAAACTCATTCAATAAATTAGAATATTATTGAAAAGTTTATTTATTTCAGCAGGTGAAACACATTAAATAGATTTTTTTTTTAAAATAAAGGCTGATGTTTTAACATCTTTTCCTAGTAGAAGTCCAGACCTGCTGTAGCACGACCGTATGCAGGCTGTGGATGCCTGAAAATCCCCCCAGTGTAGTTAAAATAAAACTATTCTGCAAAGAAGAACGGGCCAAAACCGGTTCCTTCAAAACCAGTTATTAGGTTCAGGTTTTTTAAGTAGTAGAAATAATAATTATAATAAAATCATTGTATTAAAACCACTTCTTCTAGTTACTTTTACTGTCTTTGATTGATAATCTGAAACATTGAAATGTGGCAAAAGAAAAAGTGAAAAATTGTAAGAGGGGAAATACTTTTTTCACTCTACTTTAAGGTGAACATTTATGTGTTGAAATATCAGTTTTATTGGTCTAATTTTTATTGGTAAAATGTATTTTTTTATATAGGTTTTCATTGAGAAAATAATCAAAATGGCCAAAAATAAATGCTTGAAATATATCAAAGTAATGACTCAACAAGTGATTTTTAGTGTTGGAAATCAAAAATATCTTAGTAAATTAACTTTTTCCTTGTATTTTAAATGACTGAGGTTCATCTGGATTTTGATAGTTTATCAAATAAAAACATAAATGATGGATATGATGGGAGATCTTGAAGGCTCTCTAAAAACACACTAATTATGAGGAGTTTTCATTTATTTCCATCTATCTAATCATTTTCCTTCAGCGCTTTGTGTTCATTTCTTGACTTGAACGTCAGTCATTCGGTCTAACGGAGTTTTATCTGACAGCTCTGAACCGCGCAGCGTCTTGAATGACATCCACACTTAATTATTTCAGGAGAAGTTTGAGAGCCAAACTCCACCAATCATTTATGTTTGACTTTAAACGTTTTGACACTTAAAAACAGAAAACATGCCCACTCTGTGTGCATATATAAAATATCCTTTATTGACATCTTGAAAGCGTAACCCTCTCTCCAGACGATGGTAACTTTACTTTTAGACTCCGATACAGCAGATCTCGATCCTTTACATGAACAGCCTCCAGCAGCAGACGCAAATTCCTCTCACACACATTTTTAGTACAGCTGAACAGAAAAAAGATGCTACTCTATTACACAAAACATCAATCACTGTAATAAATATAAAAAAAAACAGACAGGCATGTAAATGTTTCATAAATAATCCCACAAAGACAAGCAAAAGGTGACGGGTAGAGACATTTTACAGGACTCTGGGCTCACCTTTTACTGATTGTATTGACCTCCAGTGTTAGCTGCGTTTTGGTTGCACTGAATCTTTGTTCTTTTTTTTTAATATTTTGTTGCAAATCTTGTTCATTTTAATAAAAAGAAAAAAGGTCCTTTTGTATTTTTGGCTGCATTTTCTACAACAGTTGTTCATGTTTTCGGAAACATTTTATTTAAAATAATAAAAAAAAAAGAGAAGTTTTTCATATATTCATATATCAACAAACATGCAACATGGTTTAAAAACTTCCAGACATTAGGAGTGTATTTTACATCATGTATTTCTACACTTTTATTGCAGATGTGTGGTTTTTTTATGGTATTTGCTTTGTCTTTTTTGCACTGCAGAAACACAAATTTTTACTAAGTATTTTTGTCTAATTTCTTCGTACATTTGAAATAAGATAAAACTTCTGGCCGATCGCGACCTTTAACAAGCCTGACCTGCCGATTCCGATGCTGATATTTTTCTCTGAACTGTTGCTAAGTTGGCAGCAGTGGATAATTGTTTGACCTTTGCCAAGTTCACATAAGTATCAGCTAATCACCATTCTCCCAAAATTAAGGAAATCGGTGCCGATTTATCGGTGCATCCCTAATGAAAAGTGTTTTGTCTTATTTCAAGTGAATTAAGGTATTTCCACTAAAGTAGACCAAATACTTGGTAAAATGCTGTGTTTTTGCAGTGTGGACTGAAGGGGGCGCTCGTCAGCGATGCTCCCCCCGGGTTATGTGAGACGAGAACTCGTAGCGGTCTTGACTCCGGTGGCCGCAGATGTTGCACTCGAAGGGGTCTCTGTGGTCGTGGCAGCCCATGTGAATGGTGTACATGACGTGGTCCAGGAAGAGCACGCGGCACGGCTCGCAGCGGTACGCTCTCACCTGCTCGCCGTCCGCCGTCACCACCTTGAAGCCGTCGGCGGCCATTTCCCTGATGGCGTCGTACCTCTGCTGCTCCTCCTTGACCAGCGGCAGCACGCCGTTCCTCATGCCCATGTGGTTGGTCAGGTAGATGAGGCCGGTGGCCGCGCCCGTCCGGTCTTCGTTGTTGCTCTCGGTGTCGGTGGAGTCCTGGCCGCTGTGGCTGGGCGAGCCGTCCTTGTCGCTGGGCGCCGACTTGGACAGCAGCAGCAGGTTCTCGGCCGCGCTGTCTTTGGCCGACAGGACGGTGCCCACGTGGCCGTCGGGGGCCGACTTGTGGAGCGGGTAGATGGAGCCGAGGCCGACGTCGGAGGGCGCCGGGGAGGTCTGGACCAGGGGCCGCAGAGACTCCGCCCCCAGGTAGCTTATGGCGCTGTTGATGGCCTGGTCGATGACGTGCGGCTGGATGAGCTCCCCCGACCCGCCGTCGTACGACAGATCCGACAGACGTTTGTCTCCTGGTGGGTCAGAAACAGACGCAGATTTGCTTCACCGACGCTCCCAGACATTCACTCACATCTTGAGGCTAAAGCTCTCTAGCATCGTCAGAAAGTGACGTACAGTGCCGTGCAAACGCAGTCACAACCTTTCAGCCTCTTCACACGTTTAACACCACAAGCCTTCATTTGTTTTAGAGAGATTCTATATGAACAGCCAATCGTTTTTTATTGTCACTAACTGAACTTTGTTTCCTTTTGTTTTTGGAAGACCGGCTGGACGATAAAGACTTTTAGCACCGGGGAGTTACACGCCTGCTAAGACCAACCACCGGCGAAATCACAAGTGGGCCGAGGCCTTCACATTTAAAGATAATAATAATAAAAAACTATTGAACCGAGCGTCTGATGGATCGTGCGGGCTCGCCCTTCTCAGCGGATGTCAGCTGATTGAGGAGCTCTGATCTAAGGTAAGCCCCCACCACACCGTGTTCCTTTTGTTTCCATTCTCTTTTCCTTTTCATTACGTACCTATTGTTGCGGCCCTACTTTCCCTACTCTACCAGTCAAACGAAGAAGAACGAGCAAGGGTGAGAGTAGCGGTACGTAACAATTCCCACAGCATGATGCAGCCACTGCCATGTTTTAAAGTAGGGATAGTGGGGTTTGGGTGACTTCAGCTTTCTATGGGGGCGCCAATCACTGATCTTTAAAAAAGCCTGACCTGACGATACCGATTGTTTTGTCTGAAAAGCCTCTAAATATAGCAACAAAATCATAAAGTTGGCTACAGTGGGGTGGCTATTGCTAACTGCACACGTGCAGACATTACCTGGTTTGTCAAAAGGGGACAGAGGCTGATTTTCAGACCTTTGCTGAGGTAAATAAGATCAGATCTCATGTAAATATTGTCTGATCTTCCAAAATTAATTTACTAGGGCCGATTTATTGGTATGTCCTGGTTTTTTATTCATAAAAAGTTAATTTAGGCTTTCTGATCTTACCTGACCAGAACGTCTTCTACACGTTTGCTGCGTCTCCTTTAACCTGGACTTCCAGTATCTTTCTTCGTACATTAAATGTGGTTATAATGGGGAAAAAGTGACTATTTTTGCTTGGCACTGTTTGTTTTCATGTTCTCAGTAAAACCCTGGTCTGATACCTGTATTCCATGTTCCCTCTTGTTAATCCAAAAGTTGTTTTTTTCTTAAAATAATCAAATAAGCTACGTCTTCATGCATGCACCTTGCAGAGCCGAGGTGGCAGAGTGAACATAAAGGACATTTCAGCTGCAACTATTTAGCTAACAACAGTAAAAGCATTTCAAGTCACACAAAAGAAGCAGATTGCAGCCCTTACCCACAAACTTCTGGGGCATAGTGCTCTTACGCTTAGCTACATTATTAGCTAGTCTGTCTAGCACCAAGGCTCTGTCAGATCCCGTCTGGCTTAAGTCTTCCCTCTGCTCATTCTGGTTGCTTTCTTCCTTTACTACTGGAAAGCAAGACAGAGAAGTAGATTTCAGCGTCAGAGTAATTTTGAACTGGTCCTTTTTTTTTTTTTTTTTTTTTTTCTTATCAGATGATGAGGTGGAGCCTAGTGATACATGCCGGATGGTATTCCTATGTATCTCCTGTGTGTGGAGCTCAGAGCGGACTGTTCTGACATGTGAAGCTCTTGGTATTTGCTCATGCATTCAGAGGATCAATCCTATGCAGATATGCCTCCAGTCATCATCATGTGGATCGTAAAGGCCCTCAGACAGATCAGTGTTGTTGGTATGTGATGTTTCAGAGTTGGGCGGACGCTGGGGAGCGTTTCGGCGCCACCAACCTGTGTAGATGCTGTTCTGCAGGCCCATGCACTGCAGGTAGTTGTGGCAGCGCTCCTTGTGCTCCTCCAGGGAGCTGCGCTGCTTGTAGCTCCGGCCACAGTAGGCGCACTTGTGTGGTTTTCCAACTGAAATACATCAAAGAAACAGAAAACAGGCTATCAAGGTGCTCACAAAAACCACATTTGGTCTGAAAGTTTCTGTATTAAATGAAGATGAAAGAGAATCTTAGTAAAATATTAAATTAATAGAAATGCAATTATTTTACTGTTTCATTTCTCCTCTAATACAAAAGACCTTTCTCACTTTGTTCATTTTTATTTCTTGAATAAGTACAAATGTATTTGTAGCAAAAAGCACAGTGTCCAAATATGTATAATACATGTATGTAACACATAAACAATAATAGTAAAGTATCTATTTCAAATAAAGAATAATGATTACTTATTTAAATTTCACCCAAAAAAGGAAAATAACATTCACAAAAACAAAAAAAAATCTTTTCAGCTTTTTTGAAGAAGCCAGTTTTAGATGCATATGATTTATTTGTTTCATGAAAGAAAAAAATATTGAAATAAACTTAAAAAAATAAATGTTTAAAGTAAATTTTCTGTACAAAATCAAATATTTAAAAATTAAATAAGTTCATTTAAAATAAAATAATTATGAAAAATAGTTTATTACAACAATCCACATTTTAAATTCAGTTTTTATTTGGTTAATTTGTATTGCTTTTAGTGCCAAACTTAAAAATTACAGATTTGCTTCAGTTAAAAAGTAAATGCATTTAATTTGTTTAGAAAAATACTTGAAAAATGTACGATAAATATATGTATTATTTAATTAAGTTAATTTTATATAAAAAAGGGAGATATGTAAAGTAATAAATTAATAAATAAACATTTTTGAAAAATTTAATAAAATATTTTACATAAAAGTTGTTTATTTTTTTTAAATCTAGATTTTATTTAACTGACCAGGAGAATTTGTAGTTGGTCTGAAAAACATCATGAAAGAGCTAAAATAAATCTGTACTAAATATATTTCGGTTGAGATAAAATTAGAGATGAACTCCGCCTTAGTTTGCATGTACTTGGTGGTTTCACTGCAGCTATTTAATTTAAATTCATCGTTTCTATCCGTACCAGCCAGCCTGTGGTCGCCTGAAAATGTGCTGCAGAAAACAGATTCATTCCAGATAAGATCTGACATTTTACCCTGCGCCTCTTCTGGTTCTCCTAATGCAGTGAAACACCGAGCGCCTGCACATGCATGGCTGTTAGCCGTGCCGGTTATCCCTCCGCTCTTCCGTTAAACTGTTCAGAGCGAGCTCGATGTTTACACCCAATTTCATTAGCACATACTTCTGCAAAGCCTTTGCAAAAAAAAGAAAAAAAAGGTGACACCATATCTCCAGGCTATCAACTTCCTCTTATAAAGAACTGAGGTCTCACTTTGTCCACAGCGGTGGACAAAGTGAGACCTTTGTCCTAAGTTTTCCTAGAACCACCGAGTGTGTGTGTGTAGGAGTGTGTGTTGATGCTCACCTGAGTGGGTGCGCAGGTGTCCGGTGAGGGCGTCCCTCCTGCGGCAGGCGTAGCTGCACAGGTGACACTTGAAGGGTTTCTCCCCTGAGTGGAGCTTGATGTGACGCAGCAGGTTGCCCTTCTGGGTGAAGGAGGCGCCGCACTGGCTGCACTGGAACGGCCGCTCGCCTGAGGACAGAGAGCAGACACTCTGAATGCGCCCAAACAGAAAGCACAACGTGCACCACTGCTGCTCAGCTTATATGGTTTTATCTGTCTCGATGTCTTTCGTGTGGATAAGCACAAAGACGTGCAGGGTCACTGCTCTACAAGCGCTCCGGGCGCCAGAACACGCTGGATGATGGAGCGTTGCCAGGGCCGACAGCGATCCAGCAGCCGGCGGGAGGGTCTCCATCTCCCCGCGTCCCCCCTCATCCCCCCGGCGCTCTGATCGAACATGAGCCTCTCACACTCAGCCTGCCAGCTCCGTAATGCACCATTGCTTAGGTCAATTTGATCTGAAAATCTCATTTTTTCCCCCCCTCTTCTTCGTCTCTAAAATAAGCGCGCCACATCACCATGCAAATTCAGCCTCATTTGAATAAAGCGAAGGAAACACTTTGTGTTGAGAGCCAGTCTTCCTGATCAGCGCCTCTGGAATAAACCAATATCCAGCCTTTCCGCGTGTTGTGGCATTCTCTGAAAACGTTATAATATGGCTTCTTTTTTTTTTTTTTTCTTTCAAAAGCCCGCCATAAAATAAGAGTCGCCAGTGAAGCAGCAAAAATATAAAGGGAAATTCATTAAAAATGCATTTCAGGAGCAAAAGACGTAGTGGAGAATATTTTCTTTTTTAAATAGGAGCCGTTTCATTATATCTCTTAGCGTACTTTCTTTTGCATTTGCATTACTCAACTGTTCCTTTCTTCCATTTTGAGTTTCATTAGTTTCAGAAGCTTGACAGTTAAGTGGCTTCTTCGCAGATGTTCCCCACCACTGGTTTGGCTCCGTTACAATAGCATATCATTTCTGAATTTCTGAAAAACTTTTTAACAGTCAGATAATTGTCGTTTTAAAGTTGATTCCATTTAACTGCAGCACATATCCTGCTCTAAGCTCAGGGTGAGTGTGTGTTTTTTTTGCTCAGAAACTAATGGATAATTAGTGTTTGTCAGGCAGTTATTAGGGGAAATTTAAGTGAAAAGTGATGAATGTTAAATGTGATGCTGAGAATCTTTCAGGCATGACAGGAGAGAGAGGAGATGCACCGATCAGTCCTGATTTCTTTTCTGAACTTTAGAACATAAGAGGAAAAAAAAATGCCCTAAAAATAATATTTTTAAACATTTGAGCTGCACTCGAAGACGGTTATTGGTGCATCTGTCATCTGCTGATCCAGATTTTTCTGCAAAGTGAAAGAACTACAACTCAAATTTATCTGAATTGCATTATTTAGAAATGCTGTTTAATGCGTTTGCAGATAGGAAATTAGAGTTTTCATGCATTTAATAAAGAAAGGGAAAAAAAATTATTTTTAGGGAAAATCGTCCATTTATGATCGGCTGACTGGTGCATCTCTCATCGTGTTTTAGAGATTGAAAGTACGCTTTTATTGTTTTCAGTTAAGGGCACTGTGCTACATTTTGTATTTGCTTGAATAAAACAGATGTGGTGCAGAGCTATGGAGTTTTGATTGAACAACAGGAAGTGCCACAGCAGCACACAGTCTTCTCTCTTTCACACTGACAGTCAACATGGGTGCAGAGGAAGAGCAAGAAACATTGCAGGCGGCTTACCGGTGTGGCTTCGCTTGTGCACCATCAACACATTGGGGCCAATGCAAACTATCCCACAGATATCGCACTTGAGCTTCCCGTTGGGCAGCCGGATACCGCCAGCCGAGGAGAAGGCCTTGGCTTCGGGACTCGGCTGTGAGCCGTTCAGCTTGGCCCCGGAGGGGTCGACCACGCGCAAGTCTTCCGCGCACTCCTCCTCCTCCACGCCATTCATCATGTCACAGGCCAGCCCACTCTCCTCATCACTGCGAGCCTCAACTTTAATGTTACAGGCTGGAAGAGAGGGCAAGGGGGGGCCACGGTTTAGAATACGAGCAAACTTCTGATATCATGTCAAACTCTAGAAGATGGGCACTTTGATTTATTCAAGTAAATTTTTACATTATCCTGACAGTCTGAACCTTAAGGCTGCAGTTTGTAACTTTTATAAAAAACATTTTTTTATTTTTTTACATATTTGATGAAGAATGTCACCATGTCAGCTCCTCTTCCTCCTCCCAGTCCTCCCAGTACTGACTAGAAACAACCAATCAGAGTCAGGAGGCGGGTCTCAGCGCGGTCAAGCAGATCCTGTTGTGAATGCTAAGGCTAGTTAGCATAGCTACCACTGAGGGAAGATAAATAAACTTCTCCTCTACTGAGAAGTTGCTTGTCTGCTGTTAGCATGTTTAGCATTTAGTACATGAGGATGATTGACAGCGCTAAGACCCGCCTCCTTGCTCTGGTTGGTTGTTTTTGATGGTGCATTTCTTCAGCAATAGTAGCTCAGGGATGCAGATCATAACAAACTGTCACAACATGGCGACAATTTCAACAAATATTTAAAAAGCATTTATTTTTATAAAAGTTAAATACTGCAGCTTTAAAACTCAATAAATTCATGATGTTTTGTGTATTTGGTGTCTATTTCAGGTCATTGGAGGCCCTTTTTCTGTTTGCTTTAGATACATCTTTTGTAATATAACAAATTTCTGTTTCTTTAAATCTGATTTTAGGAATTTTTAAAAATGTTCACCATTCTGCTCAAGTGTTTTCTGTGTGGGTTTGCGATGACTTGTATTTCAAAAACATGAAGTGTCACATTGAACAAACATGCTGTATTTCCGGAGCGCCTCCCTGCACTGATACACAGAAACTCGCCAAATTATTCACACCTCATGAAATTCTCCACATTACAAACTTCATTGTGTTTATCTGGGATTTTATCTGGCAAAGCAACACAAAGTTTTGCATGCATTTGTTTTCAGACTCAAAACTTTGCAGAAACACAGTTTTTTGGATGCGTCTCCGCCAGTTTTATGAAATTTCCAAGCTTTGTAACAGATCTAAACTTTGACTAATCAATTCTAAGAAAACGTTTGATCTAATCGATTCCTTTGGCGGTCAATACCAGGCTGTCTTATAGAGTTGTTCTGTATTTATCTGCATCCATTTGTCCTTTAATATCTGAGGCAACAAACTTTGAAGGAAGCCCTGCAGCATGATGCTGCCACCACCACCTTTTAGAGTGAAACACATCAGATTCCCTTTTGTCCTGGATGCTGTGCAGCTGGAAGGATTCTTAATCGTACTGTTTTAGTTTCAGCTGGTTGTTATGCTGCTTAAGTTTGGAACAATGTATCAATATTACAACTTTTAGCGGCTGATTAGCATCTTAAAAGCTCCAATAGCGCCTGAACTTTGACCCCAAACCCCGTAGGAGTTGAAAAGGAGACTTCATGAATTCAGAGCAGGGACAGAAGGAGGAAGTTCAAACCATCTACTCCATCCATCGTGATGGGAAATGATCATATCCCGACTCAAACGTCTTTCTGCCAGACTTTCTACGGCCAAAAAGAGACTTAAAGAGGAGTGGCCAAAGCAAATGAGGTGGATTAGCAGAGCATGCTAACAACTTTCGATGTCATCCAGGACATGTTACTGTGAAATATCTCTGCTGCCTGGATATTAAGCCATTTGCAACAGTCTTCAGTCAGAGGCCTCTTCAGATTCAATGCAGGACTGACTGCTACAGAAAATCCTTCCTGTCCACAGCATCATCAATGATTCTTTGAAGATACTTGGATGAATTAACTAAAGTATTCAAGTATTTTATAATATTGTAAAACTTTGTGTTGGTCTATCACATCAGATCCAAATAAAATACTTTGTTTATAATCTTGACGCTAAAAAATGTGGAAATCTTTAGGAGGTGTGAAAACTTTAATCGAACCGTCCATTGTTTCTGCACCGTATGATGATCCCTCTATCTTAGGCTATTCATCATTTCAGTTTCTCCAGCTGGAAACGAGTCGGTATACGACAACCCTGCGCTACAAAAAAACCACAGCGGTTTTATGATAATGTCAGGCTGCGGCGTTTCCATGCGCTGCTCCGCGCTGCATCAAATCTTCAAGAATTTCCCTCCTATTTCAGGCATTCTGTGAGGCGACAGCAGCCTACGCGCCAACAGGCCGTTTGCCTTTGCTGAAGCACGGCCCATGAGTCGGTCAGGGCACACAGTTTGGAAAGCATGCCTTCAGGATGTCAGAGATGAGATGCTGCAACATGCCGATCAACTCACACCATCACACTTTGGTAAAGCAAATGACAGCAAGATAAACAGGAAACAGACACAGGAAGCAGTGTCAAACTTTAGGGACTGAGGCAGAAACTCTCAGTGCAACAGAGAGCTCACAATCTCACCTACACTGCAGGCACAAACCTCGATTGAACTGGCAAAATCTCAAATTCTGCATGATTCATCAATGCAAACCACTTCTGAGGACAAAATACAAATAAAAAAACAATTTATTTTTTATGTTTATTTGATTTTTGTTTATTTGATCAGAAAAAAAGAGAAGCGTCCTGCGCAATAAACTGCTTGTTCCCGCTTTTCCCACCAGAGAGCGTTTAGAAATGTGTAAGAGAGCCGACGGATAGTGCAAGTCCCACAGCCACCAGCCTGTGGTTTGCACATCTCGGCAGCAGCCTGATTTCCCCATGCCTCCGTCTCTGTTTGTACAACTGAAGAGGAACAAGTGGAAATCATGAAATATAGGAATCTATGGAAAAAGGGGAAGCTTCAGAAAGAGGGCCTGTCTAACTGAAATACCAAGAATTATGGAGAAGTGACAGAAAGGGAAGCACGGGAAAGGAATTGTTAAACAACATGTAACTGAAACAGTTTTTTTTTTTTATCGCAACGAGTCAGAGGGAACATAAAGGTCTGCTAACAGAAGGCAGGAGGTGAAGTGAAATATAAGGATCACCAGGTCACGTAATGCTTTTATCTTTATTTATCTGCTTTGCACATCACACGTCTCTCTCACTGCTTTTTTTACTTTTGCAAACCAGGCTTCCTATATTTGTTACGTGTGAAAAGGGATCCTGACATGAATCTGTGAAACTAAATGTTTCCATGATTCTGCTGATATGAAATCAGGACAAATATAGTTTCTGTGAATAAGTTTTTATCTCCTTTACACATTTCTTCTCTTGTTGCTTTTTTGTCACAATTAATCTGCCAATCAAGCAAATTCCAATTTTTAAATGACAATTTGACGAAGTAAAGGAAAAAAAAAAAATACCCAAACAAGATGTGACAAAGTATTTACCCATCTAAACCTAATAATTTCTTCTGTACCTCTTGGTGGCAACAACTATCAAGCATGAAAACTTTAATTCAGCCACATTTTAAAGCGTGTTTAAAGTCATGCCAAAACATACAACCTTCATTTTTGTTTTGGTTTTCAGCCGTTCAGAGATGAGCTGCTGGCGTTCTTTGGATCATTGTCCAACCTTAAAATCCAACTGCTCTTTAGCTTTAGGTCATAAACTGCAGGGTTTGTTGTTTGAAAGCAGAAGTTAAGATTTAATCAACGGTGCCAAGTGATCCAGAATCATCCTTATGATGGATGGTTCTTTGTTTCCAACGTCCAACTTTTTAGTCCTTACTCCAACTGTTTATGTGTGTTTAGATGAGTATCTATTTTTATGGTAGTCCTTCCTAAACTTATGCAGTTAAATGGAATGTTCTTTTTTTTTCTTTCCCATTTTGAAGAGTGCACCAGTATGGGCCCCCATGTGACTGAAATGGGAAGTCCAATGTTGGAGAAAACAATTTTCTGCTCTACATCTACTTTAAATTTTTTTAAAACGTATTTCTTAAGACTGCATTTGTCTCACACTTTCTAGTGTGAAACAAAGATACTGTAATAATTAAAAAAAAATTTTTTTGGTAAAGTTTTTTTAAAACACATCTTTACTGGGGGGGCAACACGTGTTGATGGGTTGTATTTATTTTCTATATTTAATCAATTTTATATAAACACTTGACATTTATTTGAATTCATTCATTTCTGTTAGCATGCTAATGTAGCCATTTTTGTTGTTAGGTAATTGTTAGCTAAGAAATTAGCCATATTTTGTCCTCTTGTACTTTCTATGTCCTTTTTACTTATTTGGCTAAGTATTTTAGTTGCTAGCTTCCACAGCTAACTAGCGTTAGCTTAGCCTGATGGTATCTGCCTAGACTGTAGCTATTATTTTATGTATTATAAACGCTTTCAACAGATTATTTAACACAAAACAAATGTTTTTATCAGCTAAGTCATATTTGATTAAATAATATATTTTTGGCTATTGTTCCTTTATGACAACACATAACTAAGAAGGTGGAACAGGAGGTCGCTAATCGTTAGAGTTAATGTTACGTACTATGAATCTGTGGCATCTTATTCACTGTCTGTAAATGTGAAAGAGAATCAGCTGGAGCAACTTGCTCAGACAAACATCTCTTCTGCGCTGCACGTGTTGCAAAACATGAAGCTCTCAGAAAAACCACCAAGTTGTTTTTTTCTTTTCTCTCGGGCAGGCCAAAGCAGTTCAGTGGTGACGTAAGTCTTCCTGCTGATTTTAATGTGATCAAGTTTGTTGGAACCTCTTGAACTTCAAGGCATATTTTACTGAAATATAAGTATAACTCAAACATTAATATAAGTGTGTTACAAAATATAAATAAAGGGACGATTTGCGGTTCAGCATTATCAGATTTGTCTGTGGAAGTTTTTCTGACTTCAGATAATTTGGGGGAAAATTCACCAATAGAATTTTTTAGAGTATATCTAAAATATTCAAAAAAGTTTAAATATTTAGGCTCAATGCTATTAGACGTGTTATTGACTAGCTTTTGGAAAAGCAGCCAATCAAGGAGTGGCATTAATTTTTGTTGGTGCTGATTGGCTGAAGTGCCGAGAGCAGAAATAAGGAAAATTGTAGATGTTAGCTTCTGCGGTAGCGACAGGACGGTTTCCACTGTGTGGATTAATGCATATTGAGATATATTTGGTTTTTAAACCATTAAAGTAGGAAGTTATTAGTGTTTTAGTCAGTTTCTTAAGTAAATTTGCTACATGTGAGTGACTGTGGTTCCTAACCTACATGAACACCAGGGTCCACTTTAACGGAACAATATCTATATATTAAAAAACATATTAAGAGGGAGACTTTGCTCATTGCTGTTTTGTCCTGCGGTGTTGAAGCAGAACATGGTAACGCTTTTTGTTTTGGTTTGTGGTGTAAAATCTACATATAATGACAAACCATGGACAATCTTATGGGATGGGAACACTTTGGCAATTTAGATCCAGTTGAATATGATAAATGATAAATGAACCTAAACTGAGGTGACCTGAATAGAAAAATCAGCTAAAATGTTGAAGCCATGATCAGGGTGGACTGTAGAGAAGGGAACCTTTAGCGCTGGGCAGCCGCCCAGGTCTTATGGATATGAGGAAGTTGTGACTAATTATGGAAAAGGAAGAAAGCTTTTATTTTATGTTTGTCATAATGACACATCTTGATTTTTCATTTTGGGAAGCAGGTGTCAGATCACAGTGTAGACAAACACAAAAGGTAACAATAAAAAGCCACAACCTGATATACGGGCGATCTGATCCTCAAATTACTAATAGAGCAGATGATAAACTATGATATGAGGAGCGGCTCGCTGCAGGGAGAGATGTTAGCGGCGTAGCGTGGACGGACGCAGGGCGCCTGCTGGAAGTTGCTGTTTCTGTGCTTCTCTCAGGGCCTGAAAATAACTTGGTGTGCAAGGTAGAGGAACCACAAGTGTCAAACCACGCCAGCGACACATTCAGCACAACTTGCAGGAACGCTAAATACAGCCTACTTTTCCCCTCACACATGACAAAAAAAACTTGCAGCCATGTTTTCGGGAACTAGTCTCCCTCTCAGTCTCATGCCTCTGAAATAGCAAAAGGCTCCATCTGAATCACAGAAAGTGAAAGAGAGCCAAAAAACAAACAAAAAAAATCAGCGGGAAGGTTCAGCTTGCAGGCGTGTGACTTCAACCCAACGTTTCTCCATGATTTTCAGCTCATAAGAAAAGGGCCTCACTATGACCTTTAAACCTCCTTTCTGTTTGTAGACTGTGTGACTATTCGGTCCGACAAACTCCATCCCGAGCTGTGAATAGTTATTTGCAACAGGAAACAACCTGGGTTTTGAGGTTTCGAGCTTTCGATACTTTGAGGTTCCGTGTCCCACATTTAGTCTCCCCCGGCCCACTATTTGCCTGTTGTATTTTTTTTTTTTTTTTCACTAAAGAGAACTGAGCAGCACATGATCCTGGGCGATAATTTTAACTCATTCTGGCTTTTATCACAGAGGCAGCCATGCACAGATGTACCAGATACTTGCACTTCCCTTCTTTCTCTCTGTCCCTGTGCAGAGATACGCACGCACGCTAATGTACATGGATTAAAAATATATGTGCATTACGCATCTACATGTACTACAAACTGTGCCGTTTTTCTTCTACATTTGGAGCTAGACATTTTTTTAAAAATGTGCTCTTTGACATTTTTCAGCAGAAATTGCAGATCTGGTAAAGAACGAAGTGTAAGGAGGTTTCCTGCCTGAGTCAAGTTCCCTTCCTGACATCTCACCGGTAAAGTCAGAGAAAGCCTTTGTTAGTAAGCATGCATTTACACATATGTGTGAGTGGGTGTGTGTGCGTGTGCGTGTGCACAGGTGTGTGACCTCTGTGGTGCAGTGATGTGCTGATCTCTCTCTGCTTTGGCCCTGCTCCTAAACTCTTTATCTCCAGGAGTGTTGAAACTGTCTGATGGCAAGTTCTTCTTAGGAAACTCTTACACATCCTATTTCAGTTTCCTCTCGCATCTTATTTTTGACTGCGTGCTGCTAATCTTTGCCGTTATCTGGATATGTGGAACGCTGCAGATAGCACATGACGAGCCTTTTTTTGTCACGGTGAACACAGCCATTTTTTTTCTCCATCCTATGCAGAAAGATTTCCACTTAAACGCCTACAGACTTTAAATCTTCACCTTCTATCCAGGTTTTTTCCTTAGAATGATCAATATTTCTTGCTCTTTCTCAAACCACCCATGTTAGGAGACTTGAGCTTGCTTCATCCTCATTTTCACCATCAAATTCCCCTGCTTGATGTTCACAAACTCAAATCAAGGCCACATTAAGTATTCCTTAAGATTGGGGTTATTAATGACATGCCATGGATCAAAGGCGTCTCTATTTCCTCCACCTTTCCTGCCAATGACCTAAATGTGTCTCTTTGCATCTCTAAATGTATTTTTCCAGGGGGTTTAGGGTGTACTCCCGATGGAGCTACATGGGATTAACTTTAGTTAAACATTTTTATATGTGTTTTGCTTTTGATCCTGACATTTTCACATATCTGTCTGGGTTTCATTTGGATGCACTGGGAATGCTCCTGCAGTGTTTTTACATTTTTTGGCTCCTGTTTGTTTGCTGCTTCATTGGGCAGACTCATCACACACATGCAGCAGCTCTCAAAAGTCTACACACCCCTGCTGAAATGCCGGTTTTTTCTGCAGTAGAAAATAAGGCCATGATAGTTCATATGAAAATGTTTTCCACCTTAGATGTGACATAAAATCTGTTTCATGTACCTGAAAAATTACATCTTGTAGCAGAAAAAAATTTAAATTTGCTCTAAACTTTTTGCATAAGTGTGCACCGATACATTATTGAAGCATCTTTTCATACAGCCTTCAACAGCCATCATAGTGAATCTGATATGTTTCTGCATTTATATCCATTAGTTAACGCCATAAACGATCAAAATGATCTCATTAATCAAAGGTATCAGTCAGGAGATGGGTGTGAAATAAATCTGATCAAGTTCCAAAAAGTACTGGTTGTTAGAACAATCTCCTGCATCATCCATGATTCTGGACAAAGATGTAAGTTTCAAATCTTCCATAAACAATGCTGGAAATGAGCACAGTGAAAGATGGAAATGGCAGCATCATGCTGCGGGGTTATTTTTTCTGTCTTGACTCAAAGCATTCTGGTTTCTGTTAAAGATCTGAAGATAAAGATGGATTTTATTTGTCAGTATTACTGTGAGTGCAAACACACATTCAGGTCAACAAACTTCAGAAGAGGAAGATTGAAGTTTTGGAACGGCTTAGTCAAAGTCCAGAGGTTAATTTGGACTGAAAATATGTGGGGCCACCTAAAGAGATGTCTTATTAATCTGATGGACCTCAAATAGTTGAATTGAACCAAAAGGTGCTTCAACAAAGTATTAGTTTGTAGATCAGGGGTGTCCAAAGTGTGGCCCTGGGACCATTTGTAGCCCTTGAAAGAATCTCGGTCGGCCCCTGACCACAAGTCAAGAATGGTAAAAACTGTGGCCAACAAAATGGAAAACTTTCAAAATTGATGACCCAACAGATTTGGAAATTGCCGGTTTTTCTTTAAATAAAGCAACAGTCTAAATCCATTTTATGCTTTTGATCTTTAACGATGTACAGGTTTTGTGAACTGTTATTGTCAAACAGGTAAATGTGACAAACGACAATAAATTTTTCTAATTTTTCTACTTTGTGGCCCAACAGTAGTTACATTTTTCAGTTTTTGTCCATGGCTCAGAAAGTTTGGACACACTTAACAGATTTTTGAGTTTTTCAGCTCATGTTGGAGGTTAAACTTGGAGTTCTAATTGATTTCCAATTAACTCAGGGGTGTGTACACTTTTTAGACTCCCTGCAGATCAGATGATTCTTTATTTTTCACTCCAGATCTGGTTGGGCTGTGGATGCAGTCGTACCTTTGTCCCCCCGGTTGTTCTGCTGATGGGTGGAACCGGCTGACAGGTCTTCAGGGACAGCCATGGGCTCCTCTGCCTCCTCAGACGCTTCGTTGGCAGGGGGGCTCTCCCTGCCTGGGATGGTGGGGGGGGGGGAAGGCACACACCAGCAAACACCCATCACTCACCACGCAACCCCTCGACACGACTCTCAGGAGGAGATAAATTACCTCCCGCTGATGCAAAGTGGCTGTTTGTGGGCCTATTGTCCCGACTGTGTGCGCTACATTTCAATCATGAGGTGGGCGAGCTTTTACCTGGCATCTGCGCCATTTCCTGGGCCTCTTCGGTCTCCATGCGGTGCAAGTACTCTGCAGAGGAGATGTAGATGCGTATAAGTTTAATCAAGTTCAACGTTAGAAGCAGCTTGAGTGGAGTTAAGGGTGTGACTCCATCAGCACTGCGGGATAACTCTTGTCACAGCCAGTGTCCCCCGCGTTACATTACAAAGAATTACAGACGTTTTCATTATAAACCCTGACAGAGAGGCTGAGCTGCAGCGCGGCCCCGGCTCCGGCTCGCAGGGCCCGCCGGTGGGAATGGGCTTTCACACCACATTTGTTATTTATTGTTAATTTCCTGCCACGTAATCATCCAAAAATGCAAACTGACTGCCGCAAAATTAAGCAGAAAATTAACTGGCCTCGGGGTCACGGGGGATGCGGGCAACCGGCGTGCCCGGCTGATCGACGCTCGTGTTCTCTCTAATTTACTGAGCATGCATCGCTGAGTCCGCAGCCCGAGCGCAGACACCATCAGAATCACGGAGAGGGAGAAAAAAAAGGGCGGCTGAGAGATGGAGGAGTCAAAGGAGACCGGGCACAAGAGAAGAAACTTCTGCACACTTTATCAGGATTTTCTGTGAGAAACCAACATCAAGAAGAGCAGATTTGTGAGTTGAAGGAAAAATAATGTATGATTTTTCACCCCACTTTACTCTGACACTCCTGGATAAAATCCAGGAGGATTGTGGTGACTCTGGAGGAGCTGCAGACACAACAATTAGCCATGCACTCCACTAACCTGGACTCTGGGAGAGAAAAAGGAAGTTTGACATGCAGGAAACACGACAAACATAAAACAAGGTGGTGGCAATATAATGTTGTGGTTTTAGCAGGGACTGGAAAGTCAGACAGAGTTGACAAGACATCCATGGAAGAAGTTTCTCTTGTCAAATGAGAGAAATTTTGAACTGTATGGAGGAATATAATAACTGAAAATTCACGTCTCCTAGTATGAGAAACTGGTGCTGCGTTTTTTTAGCGAGTTGATATGAATATGGATGGAGCCATGCAGTCTGATTCAGACTAAGCTACTTATACAAAGAAAATCTAATCTTCAGATGAGCAAAATCCAATAATCCCAAAGGAGTTTGACCAAGGCATGTTGAACACCAAGACGCCTCAGTTTTTTATTGAAAAAATTTATTTTCACTTCAAAATGATGCACTTCTTTAAATTTCACCTCAAATCCTGTTACAACACTGTGAAGTTAGAGGTCGTAATGTGACAAAACGTGAAAAGAAAACAGTTCAGAGGGTGTGAATACTTTTGCAAGGCACAGCAAGGGACAGAAGTTCTCTTTATTTATTAATTTTTTCGCGCGAGCCGAGGCGATCCAGAAGCAATCCTCTGGCCAGGGCTGAGTATCTGAGGAGCCACCAACGCCCGTGGCCCCATTAATAATGGATGGCCCTCAAGCCTGCAGCAGATGGGCCCCGACAGCCTCGGCCCCAGCGCCGCCACTTCAAGAAGCCCGCGCCGGGGCAGCTGCCCGGTCCAAGCAGCCACACAGGGAGAAGTGAAGCTCCCGAAAATAGCGAAACAAGCCCAAGGGAGAAGGGGAACCTAGGCCTTCCTGTTTTACTGACAGATGGCTCCACACATTTGGAACGAACAGTGGGAAGCGAACCGGGTCCGCTCTGTCGCAACGCTCAACGTCAGGTCGGGAGCTCGACGCCTACAGATGCCAACCAGGATGCAAGTGTGAGAGCAGGAGGAAGAGAAGAAGAAAGAGGAGGAGGGGAGTGGGGGCAAAGGTCAAAGGTGCAGATGATCTGTGTGTTACCTCAGCATCTGGAGTTTGCATACAGGAGTCCATTCTCGTGTACCTTTATAGTTTTTGTCAGGTTACATGGCGCAAGTGGGGGGGGGTTTCATGGGGTTAGCTTGACTAAAATAAAGACCTTAAGATGGAGTTCCTATATTCTCAGCCACAGCGTGCCGGCCTCGGCGTTTGGAAAGTCAGTTACCGGGTAGAACAATCAGGAAGTAACTCTTCAGCTCAACCAGTGACTCTATTTTCAAGCTGTTTTCACTCTTTACATGTGACAGACAGTTTTGACTTGTTCTAATTTTATTAGTGTCTCATTTGTACTTCAGCTTTTCTTATTAAAAAAAAAAATTGCAGCGCTGCACGTTCAAATTCCACTTTCCCCTCCTTTAAAAACCCAAAATGCTTTAATTCAAGCTCAGCGTTGCCAGACTGAAACAGAGCGAACTCACGCGTGTTGGTGGATGAGTGTTGAAGAAAAGTGGGGGCAAGTGGAAGATTTGTGCTGGTGGGGTGGAAGTTATCGAGAAGACTTCTGACACAAAGCGCAACGGGACTGGAACAGTTTTTGGTCGTAGTTTTGTCAAGTGGGGAGATGCAGGAAGAGGCTTGTGGGTTGACAGAATTCTCGTTCTTCCTCCTGCATGTTTGCATGTGTGTGTGTGTGTGTGTGTGTGTGTGTGTTGGATGGTGGTGAAGCACTAGGGGTAGATTTAGAGGGGGGGGGTTGGTTTGAGGCGTCAGCTCACTGCGAGGTGCAAAAGCTACACCAGGGAGCAGGGTGGAGATGAGAAAACAACGAAACCGTTAGCAGATACCGAGGACCACGCCAGCGCCGTGTGGATCCTCAGGAGAAAGCTTCAAAAACTGCCTCCTCTCAACTTAAATCCCACAGAGTTTTACACCTAAAATGATCTGAAAAGCTTAATATTAAAACAAGAAGGAGAACAAATTTACTTTTCCTGTTTTGCAATCAGGAAACAGAATAAAATCCAAATTGCTGCAGCACAAAAACACTTTTATTACCTTCAAATAAATTTGACATTTCTACCCAAACTGATTAAAAGTTCCTCCCCTTTATTTTGCTTTTTTTTTTTTTCACTTTCTAGGCAAGCTGAATTATTAATTTTTCTTTCCCGGGGGTGCCTTTTATTACCACCAGTTATTAAGCTATAACAGTCACCTTTGTTCTCCATATATACACACATGGAGATTCTCATCAGTAATTCATGAAATGTATGGGTGGAAGTGGGTAGCGGGTGTTAGCAGATGTGTTCTGGGAGCCCATGGAGGGGTGGAGGGGCGAGCAAAGGTGCGCTGAGGAGAAGTTTCCTTCATTTGCATCTGACACACTTCACTACTCTGCTATTCAGACAGTACAATCATTTTAATAACTGTCTGTCTTCCTCCACCCAACACACACACACACACACACACACCCCAACACACACCAATACACACACATGCACACTCTTCTGGTTCTTCTTGACAAGAAAGATGATGTATCTGCAGAGAGGTTTTGCAGCACTTCACTTTCCATGTGAGCTTTGAAAAAGCCCCATTTGAGCAGGTACTGCCTTTCACTTCACACCTACTTTATTCTCTCTTTTTAAAAAATTTGCACCATTATATCATCTATAATTATAGTAAGATTTAATTAAATGTACTGTAGAATTTTAGCAGATTTTTAAAATTTAAAATTAATTTTTCAACTATATATGCTATATATATATATTTTTTTATCAATTAGTATTTATTACTTACTTTTCCCTGCATCAAACCTGAAGGGAACGGATAATAATTTCAGGTTTAATTTATTAAAAGACGGACAGCATAGTGTTTGCGTTTTTTTTCTTTTTCTAAGTGTTTGGAAGAGAAAAACAACTTTATTTCCTTTATTTCCTTTTCTGCTGGGCGTCGATGAACAACTTTTCACCTCAGAGGCAGAAGTGTAAAAAGTTCCGTCAGTCCTGCCTGTTGTACGTTTTTCTTCTCCTTCCCTCCGACGGAGGCGCGAAACAAACTGAAAATGTGGCTCAACTGAGAACAGAAACACATACAAAGTTTTGAGGTTTGGGGAAAAATGATTTGATTCATTGATTATTTAATAGTGCGCAGCGCGTTTTTCGACCCTGCGCGGCTCGGTGCGGACTGATTTCCTGTTTAAGGAGAGCAAAGTTAACTTTTATTTTTAAACCCCCAATTCAGTTATAATGTATTTTTTTTTTATGTTGATAAAAATAAAAAAGTTTTGGTTATTCTGTGAAGCTCCAGTGATGTTCTGTTGGACTGTCTGGAGTTTACGTTGCAACAGGTGCCGCTACATGAGCAGTTAAACGCGTTAAAATGATAAGGAAACGCGCAAGCAGCCAACCAAACCACAAACACGACATTAGTATTTTTATCTAAATCTAATTAATTTACATGTTTAA
Source organism: Girardinus metallicus (assembly GCA_903067095.1). Taxonomy (NCBI): domain Eukaryota; kingdom Metazoa; phylum Chordata; class Actinopteri; order Cyprinodontiformes; family Poeciliidae; genus Girardinus; species Girardinus metallicus. The sequence goes on along the minus strand of CAEGAE010005095.1, from coordinate 8,065 downwards.
TTATTTAATTTGTCCTCATTCCCAAAAGAAAAAAGGGCCCATGGGAAAAAAGGGGAACATTTCCACTACTTCCTATAAATTAGTGGCGAACAACGCGGAAAATAGAAGTAAAAACAAAATCGTCGCATTGAGTTTTAAAATATGATTCTGTTTAGTAACTAGTTTTGTAACAAGTTGAACTTTTGTAAGAACGAGCGGCAGCAGCCGGGATCTGATGCTGAGGCGCACCTGCACCCAAACTGACAGGAGAAGCTTTTTTTTTTTCCAGACGCAAACGTTTCCATCGTTCCTTTTAGAGCGAACCGAGCCGTTTCTGCTGGCTCCACCAACAGCCTGAGAGCTCAGCGGGAAGCCCGACAAAAAACAAAAACACAAAAAAAGCGCGGTGGAGGTCACTTTACCTGCTATTCCTTGAGTTTGCAGAATGAAGTTCTTCCAACTCTCCCCGGCTCCATGTGCGGAAGGTCGCAGCGCCGCGGCGGCCCCATGGAGCTGCGCCCTGAGTCCCTCCCCTCTCCACTGCACTTCCTCGTTCCAGCCCAACATGTCTATGCCTCTGAGCTCGGCAGAGGCATTTTGCTCTGCTTTTATCCACTCTCTGCGGCGGGGAGTCGAGCCCACCGAACCCTTGGCACTTGCTTTGTGCCGTGCCAATAAAAGCTGACACCCAGCAGACCATCACTGGCAGCCATGCATGAGATGGGATGCTGCGAGCGAGGAGAGTGGACCATTCATTGTTTATTTATTTCATTCACACGCAGGGAGTTGATGGGGGCCAGTCCGCGCCTGCATATTGGACAGCTCCCCTTCTGTCACCTGTTCTGGCTCTGAACTAGTCCATGAAATTAACTCAAGTGTTTTTCTTTACCTTGTAATGAGTTTTTCCTCTCTCTCTGTTCAATATTTCATCCATTACTGTCCCTCCATGACCTCTTTAGAGTTCAGGCCCCGTTTTACATTCTAGGAGCTTCCCAGTAAATCAGAATATAGTCGATCTGAATCAGATTTCTGTATTTTTGCTGTTCTGTCAGATAATAGTTGGTAATTGTGGCTTAAAGCTGATGAAAATCTCAAATGGAGGTTCCAGGAAACGTTTTCACAGCCGTGTGGAACAGGCCGGGATCCAGCTTTTAGTACCTTCGGTACCGTGGGTCGGTACCAGATCCTGCTGGAAAATGAAATCTGCATTTCTGCAATGTTTTTCAGCTGAAGGAAGCAGGAAGTGCGCTACAATGTTCTGGTAGTTGGCCGTGTTGGACCAGAACCTCCAGTGGACTTGGCTCTCCAGAACCGGAATCAGATCTAGAATTTGGATTCTGTGCCTCTGACCGAAAACAGCAAAGAGAAAGAAGCTTCAACTAAGAAAAATGAGTTCGTTATACATGTATTCAATTTAAGTTTGTCAGATTTACTTTGTTTACATTTGATTAACTTGATAACTTAATGAGCTTAATATATTTGCTTGGATAAACTTAATTTTATTTCTTCTAACAAATTAACCCAGTTTTAAAAAACTGGATCACCTGTTTTTTTTTTTTTTTAGTGTAGCTTGATACCTTAATGCGATGAAATGCAAACTTTGCTCTAATCTGAAAAAAGGATTTGAACCATCAACTCTTTTCCGTTGCCTCAGAAGTGAACAGGACACGCCTGTGTGTCAGACTCCAGCTCCACATCTTGCGTCTCGTTCCCTGAACTCTTGAATGAACTTTACTGCATAAACCTCTCCAGGCTGCAGTCATTCACCTTTTCTACCGCACTTTTTCCTTCCACTAAACTTTTCCTTGACATACAGACCTATTCAATCAACTAGAATATTATTAAAACGTTTATTTAAGTGAAGCACATTATATAGGTTAATTAGACAAAGACAGATGTCTTAACACAGTTATTTTTCTTCATCGGGATTCATTCTGCTAAAACCTAATAAAAAAATCACATTTAAAATTAGAATATTACATCAGACCAATTAAAAAACTATTTTTGGGCTTGATTAAAAATATCTGCTCCACGGTAGCAACCTTGGAGCAGGAATTAAACATATTTTCAAAATTTAATCTGACAAACGAGCGTCGACAGAACGTATTTTTTAATTTATTGAATATGAGGTGGATGCAGCCTGACTGTCTGCAGGACGTTTGCTGACAGAAGCCCCCCATAATTGCAGAGGCCAAAACAAAACTTTCCTTTTTTAAAAAATGTTTTTATTGGTTTTATGTAATTGTTCCAATCTGATAAATTGTATTTTGGGTTTTCATGAGCCTTCAACACAAATATATCCTTAAAGTTCATCAGTCTGTGTAAAATAAATCTATATAATGCATTAATTTCCCTCCTGCACTAAATAACTGAAAGATTATTTTTTTCACCTTCATAGCAGAATCAAATGTAAACCGCGTGTTCCAGTTCCTGAAATGTCCCGTTTGTCCATATTGATCAGCTCTTCCTTTAATTTGCTGCGTCCCTTCAGCTCAGTCCTGCACTTGATCTTCAGGCTGATATGCATTAATTTTCTGAAATGTGGTTTTCCCTCTGGTTTTCTGCAGAGGCTACTTGAAACCAGCACCGTCTCACTGACTTCTACAGCTCAACGTTACTGCAGGCATCCCACCGTTTGCATCAGAGTTGATTGTTTAAAACAACCTTCATGCACAGAGCTTCCTGTCTGCAAGCGCGACCACCTCCACCCGCCATGCAGCTCTGAAAGCTGAGAATGAGACTTTGGAGAAAAGGATTTTTTCTTCATCCATTGATTTTTTTTTTTTTTAGCATTTACCCACCAAAACATCATTTCTAAATATTTCCTTTCACTTTTCATGACCATATAATTGATTTTTAAAGTATTCACATTCCTGATGGAGCAACACAAAACACTATGTAACTGTGAAGTTAAAAGAAAGAGAACAAATTTTTATGTTTTTTCTTTTTGCAAATAAAAATCTGAAAAGTGCGGCAGGCATCTGCATCTAGAATCCTTGAGTCGATTCTTTGCAGCAGCTACAGCTAAAAGTCGTTTGAGATTGGACGAAGAGTGATTCCACTGGATCTGGGTTATAATCAGGTCAAGGTCGTTCTAACGCATGGATATGCTGGGGTGCTGTTGCTCCAGCTTGATGTTGAAGGTCATTGTCCTCCTGCAGCTTTTATTTACCACCATCCATGTCCACATCAGCTCTCACAAGAGTCCTTGTTTAAGTCCCCACAGCATAATGCTGCCACCACCATGTGCTGTGCTTTAGCTTGACTCCAAGACAGCAAACTCTAGTTCGCTTTTCTGGCTTTCATGCAACTCTTGTCTTCTCACCAGAGCTACTATTTTGAAACGATTTACCTGCTGGGTCTGTAATTAATTAATTAGAAGTAACCACATTTTAATTGAAAACCATATATATGTACAAAATAAGCAATATTTTTAATTCAAACACTTTTTTGCTGCTAAATTATTGAATAAACAAACATATGAGCTCAAAAACAAAGACATTTGTTGTTTTTAATCTGTTATTTAGGTAATTAAACCATCAGATTGGTGCAAAATGTTGTTCTATTCATTCAGCTTTTCAGTTTCTCAGGAACTCCTGATCATTCATGGAACTGCTTTAGAAGTGTGGATTGTGGATATTGAGGATGTCGGTGCTGCCGCTACATGGTTAGCATTGAGATGCTATTTGTGCTAAAAGGCTAATTAACTCCATTTAGCACAACTTGAACATATTACTAGTTTTTAAGTGTCTCCAGTCCATCACTGGACTGATGTTGCTTATGCGTCATATTTACAGATGTACCAGAAACGCATGAATACAAAGATTCTGGCTTGGGACTTTGAAAAGGAAAGCAAACTACATTAACATTTTATGCAATATATTAATCAAAATTAGCACATTAAATCCCAGTCATAATTTACACACATAGGTACTTTATTTACCAATTAGATGATATTTGAAGGTGGTTAATTGTGTAGGATTTCATTTACAGTTATGCTGCATATGGATGTTACTTGACAAAATGTGGAAAACTTTAAGGGGTGTTAATACTTTTGCAAAACGCCGTAATGACTGAATTAGAGCCTGAAGCTTCCAGTTACATCCTCAGCTTAAGGTGTTGCAAAACAAGCAACAGTTTCACACTTTTCTCCAGTTGTGACTGTTTTTTTTTTCCCCACAATCCCGCTGTCCTCTGGCCCCCGGCTGCGCTCTTATCTCAGGAGAAGCTGTGCGAGCTCGGCTGCTGAGTCACCTTCCATGGGAGGCTGCCCTTATCTCCGGAGAAGCACAACATTCAAGCGGTTGGTTACAAAAGGAGGAACTTTGGGCAGGAGCACCCTGTGGTCCGCCATGTCTTCACGGGCAGAACAGGGATTGCAGCAACACTTCCTCAAAGCTTCACAGGGGTCACTTTTTTTTTCTCACTCCAACATGAAGAGGTGTGAAAAATTCAGCAGAAGAGAAGCGTGACTCAGCAAATATTAGCAAAAGCGTCTCCATTATTGACGCTTTTTGCTCTTCGGCCGCCTAGGATTTGATCTCCGTACGTTTTTCAGGTCACGTTTTTCCGTCAGATGCAATCAAAGTGCGTTAAACTCCGTGTTTCCTCAGGTTGAACTCATGGAAAGCATGTTGCTGTAATTAATACCAGCAGCTTGCAGGTCTCAAAACATCATCAGGTAGCGGTGACGGTCGACTAGCGAACAAAAGGCTCGGGATAGTTCTTATTTCATGGATCTTTAAGCAGTATTCACCGTCTCACATTTGGAAGCACCGGCAGCATGTAACCCTTAATTGGTTTCAACACCTTAATAAGTTAAAGACGTTCAACACTGATAATCACATTAAATAGTCCAATTTATCTAAAAAGTCAATTGCAAAGTGAAAAAGTCTCTTTCTTTAGGAATGCATTATGCTGTGAGGATGTCGGAGTAAATTAAATTCCCCTCTGCACACTAAAGCATCAATTTCCTTATGGTAATTATCTGCTGGAATAGACGTGTCACTAGAAGGAGGCAGGCATGCTTGACATTTAGCCTTTTTATGGGTAAAAATTAAGACGAGGAAAAGGAAATTAATCTCCAGCCCAGGCAGGCATTGAGAGATCCTGGAGGATAGCAGCTGAATCAATCATGATGTTTGTGAGCCTGTTTTGAAAAGGAGCCACTGATGTGATTCAGACCACAGGCTGGAAAATCTGAAGAGGAAGATGAGGAGGAGGAAGACGAGGTGTCTTCTTCACAAATAGAGTTATGATATCCATGAGAAGCTTACAGACTTCAGCTCAGATGGTAATTTGGGTTTGATTCGAGCCTGACACAACGACCGCATCTGTGATTGTTATTTTTAAGATTCTGACACGATATTCAATGTAATTTACTGGGAATTTCTGTGTCAGTCCAACACAAAGTGGGGCATGAATCTGGAGGAGCTGCAGAGATCAGCAGCTCAGGTGGGAGAATCATCAATTATGGATGTGTTGAAAGAAAAAAAATCACTATTAAATGAGCCATGAATGTTTAAAACATGACAGTGGCAGTGTTACCCTGCAACCTCGGATGGCTGAGGGTAATGTAGAGAACCATCTTCTGTGGTACGAGAAAGACGAGACACACGTTGAACTTCCTTCACATTCAACCAGAAGATTTATTCTTCTTGTGTTTAATAAACACACTTCAGGTATCACTTCAGTAGCTTCATTCTATCAGAAATGGCTGTAATATTCCTTTAAACCAATCAACTATTATTTTAACATGCTCCATTTAGCATTATGAATTCCAACAAATGACTAAATTAATTCATAAATAGATTTTACGTCTCTAAACCATATTAATTTTGCAGTTAGTGCTTTAAATCCAAAACCTTGTCCTCTTTTCTGAGTCCCTTTGTATTTAACTATCAAAGTAAAAATAAATAAAATGGTTTTTAACTATTTTAATAGCTTTTACCATTTTTAATCAACACCAATAAAATATAGTTTAACATTTAATCATCTTAGCTTTTAACAAAATCCTTTGTAAAACAACGTTTTACATCTCAAACTCTACTCTTAATATAAAACTGAAACAGGCACAATGCTCCTTTAATACTGTGCCTCGGTACTCTAAAGATATGGTTGATCTGGTTTTTCAACAAACCCATAAAGAAGCATAAAATACATTAAAGAAACCAAAATAATGTCTTTTGAGTGAGAACTCTCTCAAAAAGCGAAAAACACAAGTTAAAATGAAGTCCTTCAGCTAGCTCCCTGCCAGCTCCTCGGCCAGCTCCTCAGTTAGCTCCTCAGCTAGCTCTTCAGTTCGCTCCTCAGTTAGCTCCTCAGTTAGCTCCTCAGCTAGCTCCTCAGTTAGCTCCTCAGCTAGCTCTTCAGTTAGCTCCTCGGCTAGCTCCCTGCCAGCTCCTCGGCCAGCTCCTCAGTTAGCTCCTCAGCTAGCTCTTCAGTTAGCTCCTCAGCTACCTCTTCAGTTCGCTCCTCAGCTAGCTCTTCAGTTAGCTCCTCAGCTAGCTCCTCAGCTAACTCCTCAGCTAGCTCTTCAGTTAGCTCCTCAGCTAGCCCTTCAGTTAGCTCCTCAGCTAGCTCTTCGGCCGGCTCCTCGGTCAACTCTTCAGCTAGCTCTTCAGCTAGCTCTTCAGTTCGCTCCTCAGCTAGCTCCTCAGTTAGCTCCTCCTATTTTCTTAATTATTGTTTTTATCTACTAATTGTTTTTCACCCCTCCACAGCAGCATCATGCTTTTCTTCAGCAGGAACAGGAAGCACAAGCAGAATTGATGGGAAATATGAATGAAGCTAAAAGGAAGTTCCTCCAGTTTTTCCCGATTGAATTCACACTGAATCAACAGGTCGTTACATTTTGTCGAGCTAATCCAGAATCATGAGTTTATTGGAAACCGTCCTGTTGATCAGAGCCACTCTTTGGCAAAACTAATAAAGAACCAACTCATGTATTTAAGTTAAGGTATAATAAGAGTTGCAGGTTTTGGCACTTATTCAGATTTTTATGGAATAATTGCTCTATATATCTAGAAAAGAAACAACCAGGTTGGAAACTATGTGCTTTTTCACAATTAGCTTCAAAAGCCCAAACAATAATTCTGACTTCAATTTCACATGTTCGCTGCATTAACATATTATGAGTAAACATATAAACTTTACAGGATTTTTTATAGCATTTTTCACAAATAGCATCCCATAGAAGAAACTGTCTTCATCTGTTGCAAAAAATGTATTTCTCTTTGTTTAAAACCTAAAATTAGGAATAAAATGATTGTTCTTTAAAAACATAAACACATTTTCTATGATAGATATTTATTAAAAGTTTTAAGCAGTCATTTTTCCAAAAAGATTATGCAACATTTACGGCCTTAAACAAGTTTTATTTCGCTAAACCAGAGTAAAATGACTGGATGTTAAAGTCTGAGTTTTTCTGCTGAGCTTGTTTCCTGGTCTCGACTCGGTCTGTGCTGCTCTTGTCTGCAGGCGTTGCCTCACATCTGACTCCAGAAGGTCCAGCATTCAGCGGTTCCATCAGTGGCTGCTAACGAGCCCAGATCATCACCCCTCCACCGCCGTGCTTCACCCCTCCGCCGCCCGAGGTGCGTGTGCTCTGGTACGACGTGTGAAATCAGTTTTCTCACACTTGAGGTTTAATTTAAATAATTATGCAACCCAGGATGGGTGGTATTATGTTTTAAAATGCAAAACCTTAAAACTGAAAGAGGTTGTACTTTAGTTTTTGAAATCATCACATTAAGTTGAAATGTTTGGGCGTAAAGGCTGTCAGCATCACAGTTCCTGAAACAAGTGATGCTCTTTGACTTTGATCAGTGTGATGCTGTAAGAAGGTCTTTACTGAGTCAGATGTTTATTTGACCTAGAAAGCTGATTTTATCTCGAAAAGCGCTGATTCAGCAGTGTGTTTGACGACAGATTTGATCAGAGTTGAGATTAATTTCTTCTTTGTGGAAAAAAGCAGCCTGTCTGTCAGACAGTATAATGTTTATATACTTATGGCTTTCATAGAGAACAAACAGCGTCATGGACATGAAGGGAGGAGTTTATATATATATATATATATATATATATA